>JASANB010002018.1:0-68415 GCA_030248155.1 Sabatieria punctata | reverse complement strand
GTGGGAAATTTGGTTTCCTTTTTAAAATGACAGAATATGGCTGGTGAGCACTTCTAAAAAAGGCTAAAGGACATTTTATTACAAGTTTCAATGGTTATTGGACTTCTGAGGTCCTATTTTATACGACGAGCAGCTTCATATTCTTTTGCATTCTAGCTGTCCACAACGGTATGGCAAATGACAAGCCAATAGAATTGAATTGTAAGCAGTAAAACAGGCTAATTTATCCGTTTTACAAGTTTTTAATACGATATGAACTGTTTACACTACACTACTTACAAACGGCTTAGATTCTAAAGAGCAGACGTGACCAAATCGGGTCCAGTTTTCGCGCTGTAAAAGCGACAAAAACAAATCCGTTTCTCGTTTCGCTTAGTGGCTGGAGGAAGTGTTTCCTACCATTAGATAGCTCTTGAATTTAGACAACTGATTAACATAAAGACCATCCGTAATCTCTATTTCTGTTGCCGCTGTAAAGCAAAATGTAGGTTTTTTAATTGACGAAATCGTCATTCTTGAACTGCCCACCGTGCTCCTAACAAGAGCTACTTAAATAAAAAGTTGTGTTGAAAGAATTAATTTGATCAAAATTATTGTTTTATCATTTTTTACCGTAAGAAAATCGCTTTAGTCTAACGAAAACGGCCGTCGCGCGAGAGGCTCAAACCGAAACAAATTAGGTCATTGCGGAAAAACGCGCTACCGTAGGCGAAAGACACGCGCATTTCTTACGCATCATGAAGATCTGCACCAAATAGTTTGGTGCGTTAGGATAGACCTTGAATTTAGACACTCTTCTGTGAAACGGGCATTTTTATACGTCAACGTAAATAGAGAGTGAAAAGGGAAAAGTCCCTAATCGGTGGGTTATTGCTGGTAGTGCCCTAATCTACGCATGTTTTCTATAAAGTTATTGTAGACTGCTGATCGTCAGTCCCATCGAGTGGTTATCATTACTGAAGTACAGTACTTACTCTTATAAAACGAACAAATATGCAAAAATACAGATCGATTTTACCTATTTTTTCGACAATTTAATTCATACAGACCGATACAGATTAGGTCCACCTTCTCTGGTGTTTTGCAGAAACATTCGGTTTTGTTGTTTTCGGTCGCATCGGTAGTTAACTGCAACTAGCCGGAGCAGTTGGAGTAGTGGTTTAGGCCGCAAAGCCGCAGTGCGCGTGCCATGAGCCCTATGCACGTTCAAAGAGTTGGCCGTGGGCACAAAGCCCACCCAGGCCACCAAAAGCCGGTGAAGGCTAGTAGGTAAATGGGAACCAAATGGAGCTGCCGTTGCACCTGAGCTACAACAGCAAACACGTATGTTGTTGGGACAAACGGAAACAGGGACAGCCACCAGACACCCGCTAGGACTGAGACCGAGACTGTGTGAGGGCTAGTAGGGAAGACGGCAAAGGAAGGGCAGGATGTGGGTGATGGGCCCATACGGCCTAACTCAGCCCGCCCGGACAATCCATCCATCTACCTGCAGCTAGCAGAGTCTGGTGCTATGAGAAAGCTAGTTTTCGGGCTGAACCATAATAAAGCTGTTCCAAGTAGTACAGATTATAAGGCACCGTTCAATTGTAATACGCCAGGTTGAAAAAGGACAACCTGACGGAGCTTTGATAAAAAGTTAGTAAAAAACCTAGTTACAAAGCTATTTGTACAGATCTATAAGTAGCAAATCTCAAACTGTTAAAAAAACAAGGCAGCCACTCTGTGCAAATCGCTCTCCAACGCGCAGGGATATAAGCATAAAAATGGCAGCCACCCCAAGTACACTCCACTAACGGCAAAGAAAGGAAAAGGAAAGGTATCACAAAAAACTCACAGAACTTGTTGCAGTCGATGCGTTGGGCAGCTAAAAGCAAAGCGAGCAAGTGCTGCAAACAGACGTGGCTAGCAAGCAAAACGGAAACCAAGAAAGCAATTTACTAATACAGAAACGAAGAAAGCCAACAGGTGAAGGAGAAAGAAGAGTGACTGGGGCAAGTGAATCTGAGCAAGATTTAACCAAACGAACAGTGTTTGCACCACATCCAACAGTTCACCAGGCACAATAATTGGAGTTACGCTCGCTGCAACATCAACCAAACACGTACCGAAAGCAACAGCTACGTAGCCGACGGAAAGAAAGAAGAATGTATAACTGAAACAAGAAGCAGAAAGGACGCTACATACATGCAAAGAACGTAATACCCGGAGATGTGAACGTAACAAATGCCAAGAAACACGCACGTAATAATATAGCATGAGAGTGGAATAAGATAAGCAAAAGGTCATACGCACTTCAAATAATAAATGAAAGCTGATTAAAAACCTGTCCATCGCACTCGCTCACTCGGGATGGCTCGAGCCAACGGCAGCAAACCATGTACGCAGGTGCATAGCAGTTGACGTAGAAGAGGCACGCCGGATGCAAACACAATCTATCTGCAACAGACATCGGCTAGGCGCGGTCACACGTGCCACACTCACTTTCACTCCACGTAAAGTGTATTCAGCACCAGTACGTGATGGTTGTTCTTAGCCAACGTGACGATGTAGCCTTCGGACGTTATGCGCAAGCCGCAGCACCGAGACACCTGTACAGTCAGCAGCCGTATGGTACCGGTGGTAGTTAGGGCAGTGACCGGGCACTGTGGCAGTAAGGTACTCAATGATGGTGCTGGTACCATAACGGTAAATCATTTCCATTCCACTACCTTCAAATCTTCTGCCACAGTACCCACCTACTGCTACCGGGTATGGCCAAAAGCAAAATTCTGGTAGCACCTCAGAGCCCAATGTACAGGGTACCAATGCACCACAGTAACAGATCACCAAAGACGCGTTAGATACCTTTACGTAAGGGCAATCAAATTCCGTTTGAAACTCTCCGTTTCGCTTGAAAACAGCCACATGAAATTTGTTGCCGTGCGAGTCGCCGATCAAAACGTCTCCCATGTCCGAAGTATCGATGCCGTTAGGAAAACACGTGATTGATTGACAGCCGATGCGGCGCAAGAACTGACCTATACAGCAAAACAAAACTTGTGCGGAGCGTCACTAAGCGCCGGTCTGCATGAGGCAACCGGCGCAACTCTCGGCTCCGACGTCCGAGCGCATTCGAATGCACCAACTCAAAAACTGAGAGGCGCATCCTCCGCACAACAGACGCGACTGCTCTACCACCGCTGTAACACCGAGTTGAACAGAACGCAACTCAGTTGACTGGCAGTGGACAACCTTTACTTAGATAACTTAAGCAAAAGAAACTAATTTACAGGCTCTTTCATAACTACGAAAAGCTCGCTAGTTTATGATGCTACCACCAAACAGGAAATTTTTTAGATCAAAGGGCCGTATTTATCAAAACCGCTTTTCTGGACTACTTGCCCAAACCGGTCCGACATGTGCAGGTCAGTAGCTCAGACCGGTCAACAAACTATGTCCTCATGCGTAGGTGCTTTGGCTCAAAGTGCAATTTATTAATGATAACGTACATTGACGTACGGATCTGTCTAAAAAATTTCCTGTCGCCTAATAGTACCGCAAAATAGCCTTCTCGGCGTTGCCTAATGGTACACCGTACCTGTTCGGGTGGAGTCCATGAACACAGATTTTGGAAAAAGATTGGTGTGCATTTTCTTTTTGTGGTGTCCACATTTTTTCACGAACATTTTGGGTGAATTCGAAAGGGATAAGGCAAAATAGGCGATTTATCTTTGGACTTTGTGGGACCCCCCTGGAGACGAATTACACCCCTCCGGATTTTCCGCCCATTTATGTGTAAGAGCGGTACACTCCTCTCCGGCGAAGGTAGAAGGAAATAAATCTATAGACGGCAGGAAGATAAAAATAGATTAAACACAAAAGTGTCGTTCTCAGAATGCATTTTAAACGAGCGTTACTAAAGGGTGGCTCATTTTCAAATTTTTACAGGTCGCTGAGCTGTTGCCGAAACAGAGACTCTTCAAAATTTATACCCCTACAAAATGCAAATCTTAATCTAATCACTGATCCTCCGTGAACATATGACCTTAGTCTGCGACAAAAAGTTTTTAGACCTCAACGCTTGAACGACACCTAGCATAACCGCTAAATTACCATGCATCTTACTAAAAACTTGAAAAAGCTAAACGTGTGGCCACTAGTAATTTGTAGTAGAGCTTACCCTGGTCGGAGAAGACACAGACGCAATGTCCCTTGAAGTCGCAGATGAAGTATTCGGTGTCGGAGACGGCGATGTCCGAAGGTTCCTTCATGTACTCGGAACAGTCGAACCAGCGCAGCAACTCACCGGACTGACTGATACGAAAGACTGTCGGCGACACACTGTCAACAGCTACAATGGCCCCCTCCGAGTCAACCGCCAGACCGGCAACGATGTCGATATAGCGAACTGCTAAAAAGGGAACCCACTAAACTACCCATCTGCTATAGACTATCTGGCTGCTTACCAATCTTCTTTAGGAACTCGCCGTCTCGACTGAAAGTCTGCATCCGAGAGCGCTCATTGCCACGGTCACAGACAATGTATTGCTGCTCCATCCGGTTTATGGCCACCTGCATAAAACACGTAGAAGGTTAGGCTGAGCCGCAGATTGCTCACCTTGCGCGGGTACCACAGCTGGCCGTCCTCCTTGCCAGCAATGCCGAACTGATGAATGAACTCGCCGTTTTTGTTGAAGATTTGGATGCGGTGATTGTTTGTGTCGGCCACAACCACCTCTTCGGAAAAACCAAGGCAGAAACCGTGCGGCGAGTTGAACTGGCCGTTGTTAGGGCCAAGCGAACCGAAGCGAGCCCTGTATCACCGCTGCATTACAACAGTCAACCTTTCTCGACCATTAATAAGGTACCACCTGAACTTCGCTCTTTGTCTGCCCTCAGAGACATACATGTACTAGGGGGTTTGGGGTTACCACCCTTTGCTGAAAAGGCCAACCCCCTCACTCCCCGAGACAGGTTAAGGGACCCCCGACCAAAAAATACAAGTACTAGTAGTGGCTCCAGTATTAACAAACTGGCTCAGAAATCACTAATAATTTAGCCTAAAATTCGCTTGAAAAGTCTTTGGAAACCGAATTCGGCGTTTCCACTGCTGATATTTAAGAGAAATCGGTATTTTTGAAAGTCCTTTTTGTTATCTTTTGCTTGTTTTTTTTAGCTCTAAACCGCTATTTGGCAGTTTAAAATAGCTATTTTTAGCGTCCTTACTGAAAAAAACGTGCTAAAAACGCATTCCCAGGCGTTGTCGAGCTTTTTGAAATTTTGCCCCCCCCCCCTGGGCGAAACCCCCCCTCGACCTCGACCCCCCACCTGAGGAAAAAACCCCCCTCCCCCAGGTCGGCCCGGAGCTGTTACATGCATGCTCAGAGATTACTGGTTACGTCATTAACGAGTAATCTCTGAGGGCAGACAGACATAGAGCGATTCGGCGAATTGACCCAAACCCCGTGCGTGAAAAAGAGGCTATCCTGAAAGACCGCTACTTCAGGTTTTCTTTGTTGTGACTGCAAAAACCGTTTTCAGGTTCAGATTTCAGATATGAATGCGTAAATGATAAGTAAAATAAATTGACCAATTTGAAGAGCCAGTCAAGATCTAATCACTACAGTAACTGCACCTTAAGAAAACAAAGTAACCTTATTTGCATAGCGCCCATTTTTTCTTGGCGCACGGGAGGTACGACGCTGGCCCCACCACCTATAGCACCTAAAATGAGAACAGTTGTGTGTGTCAACCAAATAAATAGGTAGTACCATCTTCCAGAAAAGGCTGGCCGGAGGCAGGCATCAGTGAGGGCGGGGCAGTAGAGACGGGAACAGCAGAACGCAGTAAGGGAACGGGCGGACGCACTATGTTCTTGTTGTAGTGGCCGGGGACAGGGTTGAACTGGCTGAAGCCTCCCAACGGCAATGGAGCGCCTCCGTTCAACAGACCGCCCAAGCCCATACCGACCGACGAGAGGCTACTGTCCAGCGGCGTGACGGACGACCGACCAGACAAAGACAGACTCTGGTTGCCCGAGCGCTAAAAGAGAAGCAGGTTCAGCCGGTCAGCAAACTGTCGCACAGATATTACAGGAGGCTCGTGTAACGGGGGCAGGTCGAAGGTAGGTGAGGCGGCCGTGGTGCCGGTACCGGGGGTGCGCGCTCCGCCCCAGAATGACATCGGCACCGGTCTGGCCGGTGCGCTGTGGACCAGCTGCTCGGCAAACATGCGCGGCGGGGGCGCTGCTTGCTCGCCGACTTGCATGCGAGCCATGGACATCTGGAGAACGTTGCTGGCGAACTCTGATTGCGGCTGAGAGAAGGAAGATGCACCGTTAGAGGTTGGCGACTGAAAAAACCAAGCCACGTCACGTCTGTACCAGATCTGCAAAGCAAGCCAGCTACCCTGACAGGAATATACGAATCCGACACTGGGGGCACAAGTTGGTTGGCAGCCAAGGTTTCGGCCAGCTGCATGAAGTTCATCGGCTGACTGGTCCAACCAGTCGCAGCTGCACCTTGCACGCTCATCGGTCCGCTGGAGGGAGCCAGCGGCTGTCCGTACGGTTGCGGCTGTTGCTGCTGCATGGCGCTGTAGTCCGGCACCAGCAACTCGTTGACTGGCAGCGGTCGCGGCTCCACTGTTTGCACACCCGCTGAAGCTCTCAATTTTACTTACGCACTCTTGCCAAATCCACTGTGTCGCACACAAACAGCTATTGCAGTCGTGCAATGTGCACAGTTTACAAAATACGGAATCGAAAGGCAACGGCTAACATATTAGCTAGTTCTTGAATTGCTGTGTTTTGCTGTCCGCTTACTTAACCTTTTTGAAACCACCCAAAATGTTAGTAAAAACAACAGAAGGTTTTATTGGCTTAAAGTTGCAATTTCGAAAGGTTAAAGCATACTTACACAGTAAGGCAAGGCCACAATACTTCTAGAGCTAAACTACTGGCATGCCTAGTTGCACTTAGACGTGCGTTAAGGCGTTGCGGGTGGCCCTGAAACCACCCGGGTCGGTTGTTGCGAGAGGAGTGCCGAAGCATTCTGTGGCCCGGGGACCGGCCTTGCGCACAGACTACTCAGCCTCCCACCCGACGGTGGTACCATTTACCTACTCGCTCTCACCAGCTTTCGGTGGCCTGGGTTGGGCTTTGCGTAGTCTAACTCCAGTCAAACTGGTTTCGAACCCACTACAACCGCTAGAGATGCAAGGTCCCGTGACTCAAGGCAGCGAGCTAACCACTGAGCCAACGACGCTCCAGTTAAGCCACAATAGTTCACTGGCGAATATTTGACAAATTTTCCAAGTCTTGTGTTAGGTAAAGAATGAGTGATATTGCGCTGTTTTGTACGTGGCAAGCAGGAGTAGTGGTAAAGCTTACTTTGGAACTCTCCACAGCAGGTGTATAAGGCCTGCTGGAATTGTTCTTCGGTTGCGCAATAATCGAATGCGACCGTCAGCTCAGGGCTGGGCACCGATTGCACCAACAAGTTCAACTGCTGCAAGACTGGTTTGCGGCTGACCAGCACGTCCATTGTGTTGCCGTTGGTGGTAAGATTGGACGCGAACCTAAAACCGTTCGGTTGCAGCCGAGAACAGGCGGTGTAACGTTCAAATGCAGTTGTAATGGTTAACCACTCACTGACAAGCGTCGGTAATCTTTTGGTAGGTGTTGGCGATAGAGTTGAATGTGCAATTGACTTGATTCTCACAGTCACTGTGCTTGTCGTCCAGTTCCTGTAGCAGCTGCTGTTTGCGGGCCAAGAGGATGTCAGCGAATTTGTCGAACATGTTCTCTACCGACTCGCGAGCCATCTCAACTTTAGTGTTCAGCTCCACTTGCAACTGTTCTCGGCTGTTGGACGCCTTCTCACAGGCAACCTTCTAAAGCACCATCTTACTGGCAACTTAGCTCCAGCCCTGTCCTGTGCCTGCCTTTTTCTCGGCCAGAGCCACCAGACTGCCAATTTCATCTCTATGCATGCGGTCGAAGCCGGCATCTGATACTCGCAGCGCTGTGTGCTCAGGAGGCCGGTGCGTAGACACCAGACACTCGTCGCATACTGGCACCTGCAACGGCCACGTGTTGTCGCTTGCAAAAGACGCTTTTCAGCTACCTCGCAACTGGTACAGAAGTAACGCAACATGTTGGCAGTGTGTTGGTGACACATGATAGGTCTATGCATGTACAAACCTTCGCCATTTTCGAACGCTCGTTTGATCTCATCGAATTGAACCACCTAAACAACCACTAGCCGCTAGTAAGAAATGTGCAAACCAACAGCCGATAGGTTACCAACTCTCTGTAGGCAATGAGCTACCTTCGTAAGACCACCGCCAGGCATGTTTTTGTCGTATTTTTCAAAAAATCGGACTTTCTGACTTAACACCGGTTCAACTACCCCCTTGAAACTAAACGTTAAAGTCGTATTCATACTCGCGTCACTCGCGTCTAACTGTCAGCGGCCGTCATTTCTGTCTGGTCGACATGTACACGACGTAGCGCATTTTATTAACACGAGGCAAATGTTGACGACCGACATTTATCAACACGAGTATGTAAGCGCCTTTACGCCAAAATCGGGCATGAAGAAGCACTTACGCGATGTCCGTCAAAGCAGCACATGTAGGCGTGTGCCTGCACACAGTTGGAACAGAGAAAACTGCAGCAATCGAGGCATCTGGCCACGGCCGGGTCCTTGGTCTTACACGACTGGCACTGGTTATCGGCCTTGTCCACTGCTTTCGTATCCAGCGTGTTCAGCATCACATAGTTGATGAGGAGCCGCGACACAAACGACACATCATTGCCGACTCGGGTGTCCTTAAAGAGGCCACTTGAAAAGACACCAACTTGGCCAGTCCCCTACCTGTTTGCAGACGGGACACCGGATAACGCCGGGCGGCGGCTTCTGCTCTGGAGATGACCGATGTTCCAGCTCGACGTCCAAGTCGTTGCGCGGCGACACGGCATCGTCGGGACGCGGGTCCAACTGAGCGATTATGCAGTCCTCGCACAGCGAATGCAGACACTCCAGCACGCGTGGCTGAAACCTTGTTTTGATGCGTCTGCGCAGAGAAGAGCACCGATACCTCTCTGTAAGTGCGTCTGCAGTACGGGCAATTGGTGTTGGTCGACTGGTCGAGTGCGGCGCCAAACATAAGCTCTTCATCTTTGCTGCCCTCGCTTTCGGCCGGGGTCGTACGACTGACCGACGGCAACTCAAGTTCGGCAGAACTGGGGGTGGCGGTGCGGACAATCTTTACAGTCAAATCGGGCGTGCGCTCATGCCAGGAGCCCGGAGAAGCCGAGTCAGGACTTGTCGACACTGCCTTCGGACTGTCTGCTTTGGTGCGAGTGCCGAGCTTGCTGGAGAGCTCTTCCTGCACACCTAACAGTTCCGAGGAAAACACGCGAGCATCGTTCAAGTGGGTGGCTGATTCTACTGCAGAGGACATGCTTACGGACAGCTTATGACCGACGGCACCGCAGACACTGACTGCTGCATCTCTCACTTCTTTAACTGATGCGACCTTTCACGAGACTGTTCACGATGGTGTGGGCGGCTCTGAAAAACAGAGCAAATGCTCCTGCAAATAAGGTCACATTATTTGATTGGTACGTACGTAGTGGCTGCTTTGCTTTTGCTAATAGTACTAGTATAGTAAGTAGTAGATCATAACTTTCATTTGCGGACAATTTGCAGGATTTCCTACACGATATAGGAAGATTGAAAAAACTATGACACGACTGTAAAAAACGGAAAATGGTCGGGCCTGTTTTGCAAACTCCAACTTCGCCAGGGCCAACTGCGTAACAGAATGGGAGAGGGCCAGTGTTCCAAATGTAAAAGTACCCCTCCTCGGGGAACGCATCAGTATAGGGCACGCTCCGGAAGGCTTGCTTTCCAAATATAAAAGCACCCCTAGGGGCAGACATGGGCTAGCATTTCGGTAGTTGGGAGCAGGAGCGCCTGACGGGATCGCAAGTCTTTTGAAAAAATAAGTTACAATAACCTATTCTAAGCTCATTTACAACTAATCTAGGCATACTTTTATCACAACTTTCTATACAAAATTCTTCCAAAAATTTCCTGAGGGGGAAGCGGCCGGCTGAAGTGAGTATGTCAGAGCTTGAGGGAGTCAAACCCTTTTGCCCATGTCTGCCTAGGGGGACGCATCAATATAGGGCATACCCCGGAGTTGTATAATCATAAGATGTATAGTCGATTTCTGACCTTTACTGAGTACCTCCCAGCTACACCTAACCGCTTTTCTTTTCTACAACCAAACTCTGCATGACACTGAATGCACCGTTAGAATTTTAGTTGCATACTATTCTTTTTCAGGTGCACGTTGAATCGTAGGTAGCTGAGTTCCAACCAATCATACATGTACCAGGGGGCTACCCCTAGCCATTCACGCGTAAATATCCTCCTGATGAAGGGTAAAACTACATAGTTTCTTACATTTTATATAAAAAATTTTGACAGACGCCCCAACCTATACCAGTCCGAGTCCCATCCCTACACCTGTCAGGAAAAATCCCCTTTAACCCAACCCAACCCAGACCTCCCCAGTCCGGACCTGCTTGTTACATTACATGTACGCAATGCTCACAACAACCCTAGCCTGATCAACAGTTGTTAGTTGGGCTGAATATCGATTATTTTTTGGCAAAATTCCAAAATCGTGCAAAATGGTCATATCATTTGAAAGCCCTTCGCCTGACGATTCTAATGATCACTATAATATCAGGATAGGACACGCCCCAGGGCCTGTTTTGCCAAATATAAAAGTACCCTTAAAGACGCATCAGTAGCTATAGGCACGCTCCGGAGGGCTTGTTTTCCAAAAATAAAAATACCCCTAGGGGCACGCATCAGTATTGGGCAGGTTGATCCGGAGTCGTATGGTCATAAGAAAGTTAATTAATTAATCCTATATTATAGTCCATTTCTGACCTTCCCTGATTGATTGATTCCCCCAACTACAACTAACCCTCACTGGGTCTTGATAACCAAAACTGTCCTTTGGTATGATGAGTAGATTTTGATGACACCTACTGACTAGAAACTTGAAGGGCTATCTACTGCGCAGGCAATATTATTTATTGGTAAGGTTGACGACATAGCTAGAAAGAACGAACGAAAATGTTAGGCACAGCAGCCACAACGATAATGCAAATAGGCAGTGCAACACGACATTACCAAAGACACCAAGAAACAAGAAAAAACATAGACGCAGCAGCGAACGGTGTAGCAGAGGGACTGTAGGCACTTGATGAAACCAATCGCAACAGCAGCTCCTTTCTACCCTGCCCGGCCCGAACGTGTAACGCAACGCCAATATTTTCGCATCACAGGCTGATGTCTTTGATTGGGCGCTAATTTTACTAGCAGCGACGGATTAATCCGAATTAGAGCATAACACACTACAAAGTACATACTTCTTCATGTCGCAAAAAACTTTAGTGGTATAGCAGAAATCTTGTTGTGTTGTCGCTGAGGAACACGCCATAAGTTGACACGTTGAACACGCCATCCATAAATTTGGAAAACGCGGATTTTTGAAGTTTTTGTGATCTCAGCCTTTTTAAAGCTTTTATGGCTCAGTCTTAGGCGAGGTATTCGCCATTTGGTCAGAAGAAGAACTTTTATCTCAACACAACGCAAACACGTACTGATTAATTAATAGTCCACATATATAAAAATTGATGTTGGTTATAGAGAACGGTCAGTGCATTGCTGCGAGTGGCCTAGCACTGCCTAAAACAAAGTACACATAGACCTAGTTCGTAGTGACTACTAACTACAAACTAAAAGACTACTAACTACCTGACTTTTGGGAAAATGAGACTACAAATTAACTCTAACTACAAACTAAATCCGCTGACTATAAATTGACCACTAACTACATATTTTTTCGTCCAGAGTTTGTAGTCTCAAATCTTGAAATTTGCACGGTTGTTTTCATTCATTTTATAACAGTTTAAATGAAAATTTTACAAAAATCGCGAAAATTTTTC
The DNA here is from genome assembly GCA_030248155.1 of Sabatieria punctata. Taxonomy (NCBI): domain Eukaryota; kingdom Metazoa; phylum Nematoda; class Chromadorea; order Araeolaimida; family Comesomatidae; genus Sabatieria; species Sabatieria punctata. The sequence continues at coordinate 56,396 of JASANB010002018.1, read as the reverse complement.
ATTAATCACAGAAATTACAAACATTTCTTGGCATCTTAGTTCATTGAGCATCTAATTTAGTTTAGTATTTGTACTGTAAGTATAACAGTCAGGCACTTAACGCCGTTTATGGTATCGACACCATATAAGGTGCCAGTACCATATATGGTACCGGTGCCTTAGGTAGTGGTACCATATTTTGGTACCCCACCTTCGGGGCCTGTGGTGGTACCATATATGGTACCCCCACGTTCGAGGTCTGTGGTGGTATACACATGTATTAGGTAGGTATCAGCATGTTATGGCACAAGAAGATGAGACCGATCGATTTGCTTTAGTAACTTTTGAAAGATTTATACTCAGTCAGCCTTTGCATTCCTATTGTCATTGTTTGTTAGTGTGCTCTCCCAGTAAATTTTCTTCACTTTGTAAAACTTTTAATGTTTCTTTCTGCACTACTAGGTACTTCATAAGGGAGGGAGTTCCGCGTATTGATAATCCTAACAGAAAAGAAATTTTGCTTGCATACCATATACCATATATGGCGCCGGTACTATATATGGTACCACTACCATAAATGGTACGAAATTTGAAAGAAGTGGTACCATATATAGTACCGGTACAGCTGCTAATTCGAAGGTAGGGGTACCATATATGGTACCGTCACAGTGGCCGAACGTGGGGGCACCATAAATGATACCACCATGGACATCAAACGTGGGGGTATCATATATGGTGCCACTACCCTACCGGTACCTTAAGTGGTACCGACACGTTATATGGTGCCAGTACCACAAACGGCGTAAAGTGCCTGACTGTATTAAGCACCGAAATTCATCGAATTCTTTGTGTAATGCGCCCCGACACCTCTTCAAGCTTCAAACGTGACAGTACTTGTTGTATGTACGAAGTACGTAGTTCGTCTTACAGTTAAAATCGGCGCCCATTCATTCAGGTGCGAGGTTTTTCCCGTTAGCAGCAAGCAATTTCAAGTTACGTTAAGAGGCAAAGTCTCAACCAGATCGATCTATTGCAATATGTATACGTACGACGTACATACATGGTTCGCACAATGTTCAATTTCGATTCTTCTCTCTTTTGACAATAAGCTTGCGAACCAACACTTTATGGACTATATTTTCAGGATGTCATGCACTGTCCCAGTCGTGGAATTGTGTTCAGTTGCATATACAAAAAAGTTTAGAAACATAACTATTCAGAGCTATAAACTTGGCATTGCGGCATAAACCTAGTACGTAGAGCGGTAGTATATACAAATAAGAACAAAAACAGATAACTAATTTCTAAAGGTGTTCGTTGGCAGGTTGGCATACGTACGTACTTTTGGCCTAACCAATTCCAAGCAAAGTGCTAGTGCCGCTAACCCAACCCAGTCGCCCAACGAACGTCTCAGCCTCAGCAGGACCAGCGAACGAGCGACAAAGTCACAGGCGCTGGTGCCGGAAGCAGGAGCTACGGTGGTGCCCTGTGGACCTGCACCGGTAGAAACAAACAATTTTTCCGTTCAGCTCATCTGAACCGAAAAATTTGAACAACCATTGCGAGCCAAGAAGCTGACACGTTTTCTCCCAAATTTGTCAGCCACTACAGTTTCTACAAAAGAAACTCTAGACCAATTTACAGAGCAAACGGACAAGAATTGGGCTCCCAAAAGCATTTAAAAGTTTTCCATTCAGGTGAGCTGAACGGAAAAATTCTTTGTTTCTACCGGCACTGAAGACAAAGAGAACGAGTCAGCCAAAATGTCCACTGGTAGCAGTTGTTGGTGCTGGCTGGGGTGCCCTCTCAGCATCTCATGCCGGCAGCGCCTTCGAGCGAGTTTCTGATAGACCACGGATACCCCTATTACGAGCCACTACAAGGATTGAATGAGAAAGGCTTCACAGTTGACGCGGTCAGCTTCAACCCTCTGATCAGTGTTCGACGTGGAACGGACGCGACAGCACACAATACCCAAACGGAGCGAGCGAGCAGCGACTGAGCCGATGCGCCGGTTCCATGTGATCGAGACGTCGTACAGGATCGGAGGACACGTCGAGGACATAAACAATCAGAAAGTGAGGCGATGGGTGGCCCGGAACGCCTTGTCCTTTGGAACGACGGCACAACCGAGACACAAACGAACTGCCGCCCGACCACTGACACACCTGTTACGTGCATATTTCTTTGCGTCATGCTGTGCTTGGCTCTCTGTACATATAGTCTGGGCCAAAAAAATGTTTTCAAACCTTACTCAAGCGATTCGTTCTAGGTCATTTCTTTATCGATTTCACTCAAATTTTTAGGCAAAATTCTGACTCGTGCTGGTTTTATGACCCAAAAACTATCAATTAGGGTGGTCCACGGAAATTCTAATTTTTTCGGCAATTCAAAGAGTATGGGTTTGGAACTTTCAGGAATGACTGATGTTGCCATTGGGCATAACATACTGAGTGGGCAGCCCTGTAGCTCAAAGGGAACTAAAATTAGAGAATTTGAAATACATGATCGAAAATTCTATAGTTAAGAAATCCGCACTTTCTACAATCAAAGCACTGAATCAGATGTTAATCAACATCAACAAATGACTTAACATCATATTTGGACTCTGTTCCACATTATAGAAACCTTAAACATAGTTCTTTTCGTGCAATCCCAGATATTCTTACTTTTGCTTAAACATAGTGTTTTTGGAAAATCGAAAAGCTTCAAAATATGATGATCATTTAATGGCTTTACAAAGAAAAGTCACATTTTGTCATGTTTTTGAAATTCCCCAATTTTGGGGCGCTTTTACCTAAGGCCTGCCCAGTCAGTATGTTGCGGCAATACCAATCATTCCTACAACTTTCAGACCCATACTCGTTGAATTGCCCAAAAAATTAGAATTTCCATGGACACCTTGATTCTTAGTTTTCGGGTCATAAAACTAGTGATGTAAAAAATTAATTTAATTGTAATTGAAATTCGCATAATTGACCCGTTTTTAATTTCAATTCAATTAATTTAATTTAATTGAAATTCAAAAGTTGGGCCATAATTTAATTGTAATTTAATTGAAATTCGCCTGGAATTTCAATTATATTTTCAATTATTTCCTGTGGTGAATGCAAGGAAATGTGTAAGAATTAGAGGCGCTAAAGACTTCAAATAAAAGCCTATTTAGGGTTTGTCATCTCTTTATACTGACCTCACTATGTTTTGTAACATTTTATGATCTGCTGTTTATTTCGTAGTTCATAAAAGCCAAAAACAGTGATTTTTGGATGTATGTTGGGTTGACTGACACCTAGGTACCTAGGAAGTGATGTTGCTCAAAAATGCTGGAAACCTTTAGATTATGCACTGATATAATATAGTAATAAGAACTAACTGTAAATTTCCCCCAGAATGCCATTTTATGCGTTTCTAAAAGGCAGCAATTTAAAATTTTCTCGCCTGGTTGGACAGCAAGCTAACCAGGTGTCTCTAAGCTTTTACATGGACATTTTTCTAAGTCCTGAATCACTGTCACTGTCATTTAAGAGCAAAATACAATAATTTTCAAAAAAATTGAAAAAATAATTCAAAAAAATTGCATAATTGAAATTTTCCGAGGTTCCATAATTTAATTGAAAATATAATTGTAATTGAAAAAAAATGGAAAACAATTTCAATTAATTTAATTTAATTTAATTGAAATTAAAAACTGAGCCCATAATTTAATTGTAATTGAATTGAAATTCAAATTCCATAATTTTACATCACTACATAAAACCAGGACACGTTAGAAGTTTGGCACCAAACTTGCACAATATGAACCAGTTGTCAACTAATACAGTCAGGCACTTAACGCCGTTTATGGTACCGACACCATATAAGGTGCCGGTACCATATATGGTACCGGTACTGTAGGTAGTGGTACCATATATGGTACCGGCACCATATATGGTACCGGTACCATATATGGTACCCCCACCTTCGGGGCCTGTGGTGGTACCATATATGGTACCCCCACGTTCGAGGTCTGTGGTGGTACCATATATGGTACCCCCACCTTCGCGTTTTTCCGGTACCGGATATGGTACCACTCCATTCAGATTTCGTACCATATATGGTATACCATATATGGTACCGTCACCATATATGGTACCGGCACCCATGGCCATGGGTAGGGGTACCATATATGGTACCACCACAGTCGCCGAACGTGGGGGCACCATATATGGTGCCGGTACCATAAACGGCGTTAAGTGCCTGACTGTAATAAATCCTGAAAATTTCAGCCAAAGAACTAACGGAGAACGAACCGTTTGAGTAAAGTTCGAAAAAGGGGGTGGACTTTTTTTGGGCCATACTGTATTTACACACATTTAGTAAACATACTAATACTCGATAACTCATTATTAGTTCCTTCATTTTCGTCATCATATTTCTCAAAGGATGTCGACCAATTTCGCAACAGTCGTCAACCTATGGAATGGAACCTAAGCGGAACCAACTATCGCTCATACCGCTGTTAACGACTTTACAGCAATTGTTGAATAAAAACTTAAGATATAAAATATGACAACCAATCAAAGCGGTAACCGACAGTTTTGATTTTGAAGATTTTGCACCGAAGCTAACTGCTTAGTCTGTCTTCTCAGTCTATGTATCGCACATCCACGCAGCAGAAAACGAGGTTAGGTTAACTAATGGTAGGTAGATTTAGTAAAACTAAGACGAGTAAATGAATAGAATGATAGAGCGAATGAATGGAGTTCATCAAATCATTTCTTTTTCTGTTTAGGTTCATCGTCGCTCCAGTCGGAGTCAACGTTGGCCAGAGTCGGATAACCTTCTGCTTGTTTGGGTACGGTCTCTCCCATTTTGATTTTGTCCACTTTCTCTTTGTTCCTCTCGTCTTCCTGCTTCCTCGGCGCCAGTATCGGTGGAACTGAGTCTCCCGCTCCTTGCGTGCCTTCTTGATCAGGTTCAGATTTGGTCGATTTCTTCTTGCAACACGTCAACACTAACATCCCCAACATTGCCATCCACATCAACGTCAACACATACGCAATCAACATCACACAACCCATTCGTCAGTAACTATTGAATACAAACAATGACTACAGTACTGTAGAGGAGAACGCACAAAAATAAAAAATGCACAGACAAGAAAAGACAGCAGCAGAGCAATACTGCTGCTGTTACTACATCAATGCCTTGTAACCTATGAGCAGTTGTCATAACGGGCAATGCTTATACCAACGCGGAAAGGGAAGACAATCTTTTATATTTCGGACGCCCAACAAATATTGCAGGAATCGTTCAAAGCCAAGTCCGAATCCTGAGGTTGGAGGATGACCAAACTTTCTAAGATCCAAATACCTGCAAGCGGAGTAAATATTTAAGCCTCAAAAACGAAATATACGCCATACCATTTCAGCTGTTCCTTATTTGAAGAATGAGATATTCTGCGCTCAAGTGATTCATACTGATTGTCTCTGACGCTACCACCACATATTTCACCTACGCCAGGGCAAAGAAGATCAAAACAAAAAGCCTGAAACAGCAGCGCATTCTTTCTTTACACAGTCAGGCACTTAACGCCGTTTTTGGTACTGGCACCATATACAATGTATGGTACCGGTACCTATAGACCATTCAGAATCCGCTCGGTTTCTGTTTTGTGCAAAATTTTTCGATCCTCTTGGATCCGTCTGTTTCTTGCTACCGCAGTTGACATAGTCTTGGGGTTTTTCAATACGAAAACATGAGATACTACGGTAGCAATTTGCAGATTTTCTGAGAAAACATTCGGCAAATGTGGGACACTACCCCACTTGCGGAACGAAGCAGGACTATTAGGCGACGCCGATTAGGCTATTCTGCGGTACTATTAGGCGATGCCGATTAGGCTATTCTGCGGTACTATTAGGCGATGCCGATTAGGCTATTCTGCGGTACTATTAGGCGATGCCGATTAGGCTATTCTGCGGTACTATTAGGCGATGCCGATTAGGCTATTCTGCGGTACTATTAGGCGATGCCGATTAGGCTATTCTGCGGTACTATTAGGCGATGCCGATTAGGCTATTCTGCGGTACTATTAGGCGATGCCGATTAGGCTATTCTGCGGTACTATTAGGCGATGCCGATTAGGCTATTCTGCGGTACTATTAGGCGATGCCGATTAGGCTATTCTGCGGTACTATTAGGCGATGCCGATTAGGCTATTCTGCGGTACTATTAGGCGATGCCGATTAGGCTATTCTGCGGTACTATTAGGCGATGCCGATTAGGCTATTCTGCGGTACTATTAGGCGATGCCGATTAGGCTATTCTGCGGTACTATTAGGCGATGCCGATTAGGCTATTCTGCGGTACTATTAGGCGACAGGAATAATTTTTTCTATAAGACCGTAATGCAACACAGTTTACCACTAAAACATAGCAGAACAATACAAACAGCACAACAGCAGTTAAAACAAACTATAACAAAATAGCAAACAAATTTTAAGGACTCGTTTAAAAAATAAGTGCAACACCATAGATGGATTAATTCCAACTCACTGAGCACTCATTAGTAATGAGTAATGACGCCCCATACATGGGCCGCGGGGGTCCAGGGGGTTTGCCAGCCACACCCAAACGGCCACACCGAACTGGGCGGCACCCGGTTTGCCCACACTCCAACTTGGGCACTACACCCGAAACGACCCCACCCACCCCACCCACCTGAATCCGACTTTTGTTCCTGACCCCACACAGCATACATGTGCATGGTCCGCAGCTCAGAGGGGGACAGTCAGGTCTCCATGCGTAGTTGCCTGGCGAAATGCTAAAATTTTCGGCGCGAAATTCAAATTTTGGCGGGAAATTTGAATTTTTTGCAAATGTTCTTGAGGAAAATTCAAAAATTTCACTTAAAATTCAAAAACATTCTACTTTATGTTGAGTTTTTGACAAAAAGTGCCTAAAAAACAGGATTTCCAACACAAATTTTGTCAAAAAATCGAAATTTTCGATGAAAATTTGCGAAAATTTTGGGTTTGGTGCGTAGTTGCCTGGAGGAAGGGTGCGTAGTTGCCAAAATTGATTTCTGCGGCTTAAAAACGCATCTGGAGGCTTTCTAGCAGCCTATAGCAACGTTTAGTAGATTTTTATTTTAGTAGATTTTTATTTTAGTAGATTTTTATTTTCGTCCCCCCTGTCCCCCCCATGCACATGTATGCCACACAGCAAAATAGCCGTGACCCCCCGAACCGGCAGGCCATCCCCAAATTTTCGGATTTTGACTACCCCAACCCATTTTTCCGGCCCATGCATGCATGTTGCCGAACATTTATAAAGCGCCAGCTGGATGGACGCGCCGCATCAAATTCTCGCTGCGAAACTCTGTGAGCTGCAAAGTTATTGGTGCGATCGTCTGCATCCAAAGTGCGTTGATGAAAATAGCAACCGAAAAATATAGGTGGCCGAACCCGTGCTCGACGCAAGCTGGGGAATAAGAGTTAGAACTAGTCAGGGCAGGTGAATATAACTTGTTTAGCTATAAGTTAACGAGTTAAAAGATTAATCAGACATGATTTTAGTGCCACTTAGCCCTGCATAGTTAAAAATAGCGCGTTTAGGCTTACAGCTGAACATGGCCCTTGAATGATTCGGAAGGGCCGCCTAATTGGTACTATTATCTATTAATGTTTTTGTCGCCTAATAGTACCATCGCCTAATCGGCATCGCCTGATAGTACTGTACATGTTGCGGAAACCTGCCATATTAATTAAAGACTAAGATTGAATCTAAAAGTAAGTCTAACTTCATCCTAACATTCATTCATCCCGAACCTACGTAGAAGCCTAAAACCTGATCACAGTGCTGAATAGAACCCCTTGGTTCCAAATAAGTGAGAGATAGTGTCTCTCTAACTAAATCGGATAATCAGCACGTCATGCATAAGTGAAATGCACGCCGCTTCCCTCGCAATTCGGTAGCGAAACCTAGCTTAGCCTGTACAACCTATGACTAGCGGCACCATATACATGTATGGTACCCCCACGTTCGGGGACTGTGGTAGTACCATATAAGGTATCGGCACGATGCATAGTGACGGTACCATTTAAGGTCCCCCTATCTTGGCATTGGTACCCATACCGGTACAGTCTCCGAACGTGGTGGAACCATATTTGGTGGCAAAACAGGTCCCTTGGGGCGTGCCCTATGCTCATGTAGTGATGCTAAAAAACGTGCTAAAAACGCATTTCAAGGCGTTCTTGACCTTTTTGCAAGTTTGGACCCCCCCTCTTAGCGAAACCCCCTTCCCCGCCGGCCGGGACCTGTTACATGTATGGCTCCGACGCTTCCATAAGGAGTTATTGGCTAAAAACCGCCAGGTCGCCTTATTTTGAAATGGACTTTAGTTTCATAAAATACTCACTCACCCAACGTTGACAAGGCGATCGCTTCATGTAAAACGGTTTAGCATCATCGGGAAAATTCGTGACGAAAACTGGTGTATTGTCGAAGTGCTTGCAGATGAACCGTTCTTGTTCCTTTGTGAACGCATGTCCGACATAACTGGTTGAAGCATTTGCATTCTTCAGCAGCTCCATCGCTTCGGCAAACGTAATTCTCACGAATTTTAGGTGCCTCTTATCCAGCGTTTGTAGCAATGGCTGAAATATGTCTTACTTCCTACATTTAACATAGTGTGGGATTTCTTTCTACGCACCAAGCAATCATTGTCTGGTCTGTAATTACTGCAGCATTGTTGAACGTCATCATGACAATTTTCCAGCACGCCGTGTGACACCGACAAAACCATATCCTCGACCAACTCAACACAATACATTGGAAAATTAAAATATACAACATTCTTATTACTTACATCAAGCAGTTCATCTAATGACTGCATGAAAGCAATTTCGGCCTCAAGCATATAAAACTCGGCTAAATGATGACGACTCAGTGATCTTTCAGCACGGAATGCTGGGCCGAATGTGTACACCAACGGCAGTGCACTAAAACAACGCACACACAGCATGTACATCTTCATAAGACACATTGTTAGGGTCAAACAGAAAAAAGCTTTTAAGGAGGCTAAAAAATGTTATTGAAAAGCTACATCTCTGATATCAAATTAATAGAACAAACATTTTCATACATGAGCCGGGGGGCTGGGAGGGGTCTTAGCCTTGCCCACCCCTCGGCGGACATAGACACTACCACAGCCGTCCAGGCCCCATACCACCAACACACCACCCGGCCGAAAATTTTACCGATTTTTTAGGAAAATAGACAATTTTACAGTAATTTCTGACCAATTTTTCAGTCCATCCCTGAGACGACCTCAGGTCGTTCGTTGGCACAAAGCCCAACCCAGGATACCAAAAGCTGTTGACAGCGAGTAGGTAAACGGGAACCGACTGTAGAATCCATACATGAAGCTGAAGCTGTAGCAGTGTTAAACACTTTTTTATACGACACTGGGAAAATTTGAGACGATGTAAAAACATCAAATAAGCAGGGCGACACGACACGTCGAATTTGACTTTACCTAGCAGCAGCTTCCAAATGCAGCTGGCCGCTGACCGTTAGGTAGGCCTGTCGGTCAAAATAGAAATACTCTTCTTCTGTGGAGAGTGTAGCTTGTTTTGGGGACTAAACAATTATCCTGCAGCAGAATAGGGCAGCAGCACAATACTTGAATGACAAAGCAATCACCAGCTCCTTCACAATCATTTGCAGTGATTACTGGCGTGTCGATCTGCACATAGCCTCTAGACTACAACAGCCCATTTTGTGGACAGACTAAAAGTATGAAACAGTTACTCTAACTCTACCTGAAAGTACTGATTTAAGAGGCTCTTCACACAACTTCGAATCCTAAGTAAAGACGCGAAACTGCTGTGTTTTGCTCTCAGGTACACGTGTTGTCGCAGCACTGTTGGTGATACCGGCAACTTTGGACTAAAGGGGAAGTCCTAAAAAGCATACATGTAACAGGAGGGTCTGGGGGGGGGGGGCTGTCCCCACCCGACTTAGGCCAGACCCCCGAGACGATTTTCCGACTCCCTCCGATTTTCCTGACAAGTATTTTTTTAGCAAATTTTTCCGATTTCAGACACAAAAATAGCCTAAATCGCCTTTAAAAAAGCACTTCTAAAGCTGTATTTCAGAGCAAAATTAGCGATTTTTGACGATTTTTAGCCGAAAAATAGCGATTTTTTCGGTTTGTGAGCGTTTTTTAGTGCCCAAGCAAGCACCTGTCCCCAATGGGTCTGGGGTTGTTCCCCAATCACCCAAAGTGGTGCGGCCTGGGTCCAAGTCCCGGGGATGGATGATTCTGGCTTTGCCGTTCTCCTTCAGTCTCCTTTATGGAGACGCCTGGAGTCGGCTTAAGGGGGTTACTTCAGCGCCCCAAAGTTCACCATCCCAGACCTGTGCATGTGGCGCTACCTGGGTGTCCTTTCTCAGGGATACCTGTGGCGTTTTCATGTGACAGACCTGGGATGGTGTTATAAATGAGGCCTCTGCTGAAGGAAGCCCCTCCAAGCCAAAATCAACAGAAGTGCCTCACCCCATGATGCAGGGACATTTTGATCCCCGAACGTCCCCTCCCTGCATCCTGCCTGCCCATCCCCTTCCCTCCATTATCTCCATTATTATTATTATTACTATCACTAAATCAAATTGTGCTAATTGCCAGTCCAGGGGAAAACCCATGCCTTGCCAGGCTTAAAATGGCCGCCAGTAAAGGCGTTAAAACTCGGGCGCGCAGGGCCAGTCCCCCGGCCGCCTTAAACCCTCTCTGACTGCGAACCTCAGAAACTCAGAAAACCGGCCGACACTTGGATCTTTGACCCCTGGAACCACTTTACGGCGACCCTCTCGTGTGGGAAGCTGGAATACCCGGACAATGAGCGAAACTGGATCTGCGCAAACCCTTGTTTACGAACTCTCCCGGCTAAACGTTGAAATATGCGGACTGCAAGAGATGCGATGGACAGGAGAAGGACAGACAAAAGTCGGCAAGTACACCCTGTTATGGTCAGGACACCAATCAAGGAAGGAAAAAGGGGTTGGACTAGCGCTTACCGATCGATTTGCAAACTCTCTTACGGAAAAGGAGGCAGTGTCAGAGCGGATCATCACAGCCCGACTGCAGTTGACCAATGGCCATATGACAGTGGTAAACGTCTACGCGCCAACAAATGAAGCAGAAGACGAAGTGAAGGACTTGTTCTACACCCAGCTAAACACTGTGATGAGGAAAGTGAAACCGAATGATTTCTTGATCATCATGGGGGACTTCAATGCAGAACCAAGCGATGAAAGCAGACTGCACCCTACAATCATCGGCCAAAATCAATTCAGTAAAGGAAACGACAATGCCACAAGGATGCTCACCCTGCTGGCTGACTATGACCTGCGACTACCAGGAACCTTCTTCCCAAGGAAAACCATCCACCGACTAACCTGGAAAAGCCCTGATGGATCAGTACAGAAGGAGTTAGACCACCTAGCACTCAGAGCAAGAGACGCATCATCTATCACCAAGTACCGTGTGTACAGGAGTGCCGACATCAATTCCGACCACCACCTCGTTGCCATGACCCTTCAGTTGTCAACCAAGTCAATCTACAAGCCAAGACAGCCTGCAAGCTTCCAGAACATAAACTTTGCAAACCCAGAAACCCGGGACAAGTATATGGCAGAGCTTCACTCAAGGATAGCTTCACTGAGAGAAACTGAAAACATTGAAGAGAGCTGGACTGACCTGAAAAGAGCTTTTGTACATGCGGCCACCCAAGTAAACTCGAAGAGAGCACCTCGGAAAAGCTGGATTAGCGAAAGAGCCTGGAAGTTAATAGAGGAAAGAAGAAACGCCAAGCTGAGGAATGACAGGGTTGAGTACAAACGGCTGAATACTGAGCGAAATCTGCAGCTAAGACAGGATAGAAACAACTACTGGACCAGAAAAGCAGAGAGATTGCAAGCAGCAGCCAGCCAGAACAATCAAGGCGAGATGTTTCGAGAACTACGGCTCATGACAAATGGAAGGCAATCAAAAGAGGAGGCGATAAAAGGCAAAGGAGGTGAAATCTTGAGAAAACCTGAAGAAATTACTAAACGCTGGAAAGAACACTTCGACACCTTACTAAACAGACCTGCCCCTGATCTACCAAGTGAACTAGATAGACAAACACCAGTCAAGGCGCCACAAGAAGAGGATGAAATAACAGATGCAGAGGTTAGACAAGCAGTAAAGCAAACCAAGTCTGGAAGAGCCCCAGGTGGAGACAAGATAACACCAGATATGTTACAGAGTGCACCAACAGTGACGATCCCTGAGCTTACCAAGTTTTTCAACAAGTGCTGGACAGCAGAAAAGATACCTACTGAGTGGAACAGAGGAATCATTATACCACTATGGAAAAAGAAAGGCTCCCCACTTGACTGCCAGAACTACAGAGGGATAACGTTGTTGTCTACCCCAAGCAAAGTATTTGCCAGAGTCATCCTAAACCGACTACTGCCTCACCTACTTAGGAAGAGACGAGAGCAACAAGCCGGCTTCACACCTGGAAAATCGACAGTGGACCAGATTTTTGCCTTGCGACAGATAATTGAGCTAGCCCGAGAATACCGACGACCCCTGTTTATTGCCTTCATTGATCTAAAACAAGCCTTTGACTCAGTCGACAGGAAGAGAATGTGGAGAATAATCGAACTGCTACAAATCCCGGCGAAACTCAAAAGAATCCTTATGACCATCTACAGCAAACCAGAGGCAACAGTCAAAGTGAGTGGAAGAGAATCACCTACCTTCGAACTACAAACTGGCGTCAGACAAGGATGTGTCCTATGTGTCCAGTGATTGACTATGTAATGAACCAAAGCCAACCAGCCCTCTCTGGTTTTCGTATTGGAGAGTATTCAATTACGGACTTGGATTTTGCCGATGACATCGCGCTCCTAACAGACTCCTTGGAAGACCTGGAAATTGGACTCTACACAGTCAATGACGAGTTTGAAAAACTGGGCCTGAAGATTAACTGGCAAAAAACGGAACTACTAGCCCCAGACCACATGGACCGACCAGACGAACTGCGGATACATGGACAGAGCGTTAAGTTCACGGAAAAATTCAGATATCTTGGAGCAGAGTTGTCCAGTAACGGATCTTGCCAAGATGATGTCTGCCGAAGAATCGCAATCTGCCAAACCAAAATGAGCAACCTGACAAGACCGCTATGGCTGAGACGTGACATTAAGAGGTCCACAAAGATGAAGATGTACCAGGCGCTTATTTTGTCATCTCTCCTATATGCTGCAGAAACCTGGACAATGACCAAAGGACTTGAGAATCAGCTAAATGTTTTTGACAACCAAAGCCTCAGGAAAATTGAGCAAATCCAGTGGTTCCATTTCATCAGAAATGAAGAAGTGAGAAGACGGACTGGTCAGCCTCATGCCTCATTGCTAGCCAAACTTAGTCGACTGAGATGGTATGGTCATATCAAACGAATGAACCCAAACGCGCTGCCACACAAACTGCTTGAATTTCGCCCAAACAAACGAGAATGGAAAAGGCCGGCAGGGAGACCGCGAACCAGATGGAAAGACAATGTTCGTGACGATCTGAAAAACGAGAGCGCCGATCCACTGAACAGAGCCCAATGGCGAGACATGCTGAAAAAGATGAGGTTCCGCAACGCCCCATCTAGTGGGCAAGCGACTTAAGTCAAGTAAGTCAAGCAAGCACCTCCCAAAATTTCGGCTCAGACCCCGCCGGCGCCAGACTTTTCAATTTATAGACTCACCTCTTGGTCTCTGAAGGCCCCCAAAATTTCAAATTCAACGGCAGGCAATTCGACCGGTTGATTCTTATGTGGACTTCTCACCAGGTCGCCTTCCACACCAACTGCGTCTCCAACGTTCGGGACACTGAAACAAGAATATGTCCCAAACCGGTCACTCATGTGGCCGATCGTGGTACCTATAATCAAGCAAGTGCTAACCCCAACCAACTGCATCGCACACGCTTATTTCGATCAGAATCGGCATCCGGCTAAAAGCGTAGTGTGGCGCAGCAAAATTTTCCCTTTTAAGGGAAAATAGGCGTTTTTGGACTTTTCCCTCACCCCGAGAGCGCAAGACCCCCTGGATTTTTCCGGCCCATGAATGGTGGCGCTGGCACAAATCCATCCCGAGTCAATATCCGCAGCATGTTCTGTAAGCCTTGCAGACATACCTTAAGGTAGACTTCTTCTCGACGATAATCTGTAGCATATCTAACGATTTTCCATCCACCAAATGAAAGAAATAGCGCTGTTTCTGGTTCCTAACGTATCGAACCCAACCCTAAACGCATAACTGCTTTTACATTTCCTGATTAGGCTTAATCAAACTGCGGCTCATATAACAAATAATACAACAGAATCTACTGCGCTGCCAATTCAAAAGATGGAGACCCCTGCATCTAACGACCCGGCCAACCAACGCCATCGCACTGCCGGATTTCTGGTGTACATGTGCGTTGCATAACATAAAGTTATTTTTTTCTTTTATCTCCCAGAAAGCGAGAGAAAAAACTAACTTTCTTTCTTTGGCGGATGAGCGAGGACTTCAACAACGTACACGGTTTTTTCCCAACACTGTACAGTTTCCGTGTTAGTTTATCGTTGCAATTTCGCAAAACGTTAACGGACAAGTACAAACGAATTTAGTTTCACGTTCCGTCTTTGGTTGTGTTTCATCTCCAAAAAAACCATAATTCACAGTCCCGCACAAACCTGCACTCTGATCCGACGTCCAATGTGCTCAGGGTTACAAAGTGCCTCTGACACTGATAAGTTAAGCAACTTTCCACTGTCGGTCGAGCGGCGTTTCACCAGTCTTAAGGCTGTTTTACCCAAAGACCGCGAGCATGTATGTACTGGAACCTTGTTTATGAACATCGCATTCTTTGGGTGCAATTCAAATTTCATATAGCCTGGGACAAAATAACAATGTAAAATCTACAATCGTTCAGATAGTAGAAAAGGTGGTAAATGAGCCAGAGATCGTTATAAGCGACATGACTAATGGAGACGTAGAGGTACTCAGTTACAGCTCTACCGCTGACGGTAAAAATACACCAATGCGAAAACGCAATTTTGAGAAAAATGTAGAGTAGGTGGACCAAATTTGGGTGGCGTGTTCCCAGTTCCGATGTTCCCAGTTCTAACATTTCCCAGTTCCGACTTTATGTAATAACATGCACTATCTTTTATACAGAAGGGAAGGAAAGGACTCTGGTAAAACACACAAGAATAGCTACGCAATAATGCTCGATGCGTAGGCCTAGGTTCATGCTTAGGCTTACGGGTTGGGTTCAGGCTTAGGTAGGGAAGTAACTAAAAATATGTCAATAATACGGTAAAACAATACGCGCGCCTTTTAAAAAGATCCAACGGAAAATTTTGTTTTCTGCTAGGAACGTAAATTAATTTACGTATGGCTAAATTTTAATTTACATATTCGTTAAATTTCCGTATCCGGATTTTTTTAATTACTGTAATCGCTAAACGTAACGTAAATACGAAAATTAATTTATCGTGCCTGTCGCTAATGGCGGTGCGGGCCGGTGATCTCCGGATCAATATTTAGCAGGCGGTAGATTTATTTAGCAAATCGAACAAAATTTAGCTGGCCCGTTAGATATTTTTGCGATCGCTTCTACGGTCTGTCAACGCGTGAAACCGTCTAAACAATAAAAATTCCATTTATTTTTGGAAATCCTGACTGATTCTTCCGATGTGCTGGTGCAGACGTGTTTTTCAGACTTTTTGTAGTGGGAAGATTTGTAAGTAGTTCCAGTTTATTTAGCTGATCGTCTAAAATGCAACGTCGTGGCCGTGCCGTGGTCGTCCAAAGACGGGATTCGGCGTTCCTTGGGAACAAAAAGAAATAACACAGCTAATCTATCAATACGAAGCAGAGGTCATAATGGCAAAGCTGCTGTAAGTGGATTGCGTAGTTATAATCCTGTTAATTATCTCCTTTTTCGTTTCTTCAGGGCATGTGTCAAGATGGCCCACGGAAACGGTGCCACCGGTTCACCTGACGGCCTTGGCACACCGAGATAGCAGTGGTACCTAAGCCCCAAAAAACAGATTGATTAATACGTTGATTGCTTTAGGACTGTCCTAAGCAAAACAATGGCTATGACTGCGGCGTTTTCGTATTAGCCTTTGCCGCTGTGCTTGCTTCATCCAAGAATGTAGCTGTTGTTTCCCAAGTAAGAAAATTTACAGGCTCGATATATGTTGTACTTTAATATCAACGATTTAAAACGACATGCCGCTTTGGCGTCAATTTACGGCATTCTGCCGCTACTGTGGTAAAAATAAGCTTTATCTGCTTGGTTTTTTGTTGTAGGATTACTGGTCTGATTAGTTCGCTCTTTCTTCTGTTGCGATTCTTCTGTAGTACATGTGTCACCTCATTCTATATATTCTGTGCTTTACGCTGTATTCTTGAAGCGTTCCTGTAGTAAAAATGCGTCTAGTTAGCTTCTAGTTTTCGTGCCACTACTTACAAGTTGAGAGTTGTTATGTTGTTCTGTGATTTGCCTAATCTGTGATCTATGACCTTAGTAAATAAACAATACAATAACGCCTAGACGATCTTTCTTAGTAATGCATAGAATGTTTTTGAATAATATGCGGTTTCGCACTAATTTCGACCCTAAGTCGAGATATGGCACGGTTTCGAACGCCTTTCAGTTGAGGAGAGGCTTTGTTGGAACTGAATTCGTCACGGGTAGATTAAACAGTGCTAAGTGGTCTTTACTTAGCAAAACCTTTTTCCCATAGAGTTTGCTTGTGGCCCGGCGGACAGAGACGGCAGTAAGCAGCAAGAGTTACCGTTGTGAAATCAACAAAGAACGCGTTTGTACATTAAAAGTGGTTGTGCTCTAGTAGGTTAATCCGAATCTTCGGTTTTCTACATTAGGTCAGGTGTATGTGCTTCAAGAACACTCTGTTTCACTTCACAGCATTGCAGAAGCCGAAACAATCTGAAATTGCATTTGGACCACTTTGGTACAGACCGCCTAAACAATGGGCCACTTTGATCGGGAGATACCAACGACGCACCGCTAATGGCGCGTCGTCAGTGCCCAACACAGAAAAAAAGCGGTCACCCGTTAGTTTTAAAGCGCGGTGACCGCAATTGACGCTCGACGCTTCACGTAAACAAATTGTATGTCCCACCAGATGATCAAAGACAGGGTGACGTTCAGAGATTACAAGCTATGCGCACATGGGCTGTAGACATCAGAAAAATAGAAAAAAGAAGAGTTCCAAGTTCTGTTTCTGCAAGGTTCAGTGATACGTACTATGCGTGTGTCGGAAAGAACGTAACCTATATCCTTTATACGTTGTACATCGTCATAAATCAATGCACTAGGTAATTCACATATCCCGCGGGCTTTCGCAATCTCAAACTTTTTTGTTTGTTGACCGAATCAGCTGATTTTTGAATAGTGAGTTTGTGAAAACCCCGCGGGATATGTGAATCACCAAGTGCATACGTACGTACGTAAAATGCGAACGTAGAAACTGAACGTATAAATTATAAAACAAGGTGCGTACAGACTTGCGATGGGTCATTAATTGCAGAACTGCTGCCAGACGATAAATGAACTGCTTTAGTCATTAGTATATTGTGGTTGATGGTGCAAGTGTCGCACGTGTAAGTTAGGCTCTGTCCCATTGAAGAACACAGAGTCACTTTCCTTAGATGACTTGTGCCGTGCTGTGTCCTGCGGTCCGCGCTGCTTGACTGTTTTGGTCGCTGGCTTTTCTTGATCTCGACTTTCGTACAGGTCGTACTTGCGCTTCCGTACAGTACGGAAGTGTGGTGTGGGCTGCTTTTGCTGTCGTTTCTTACTAATCCGGTCAGCCATCAAGCCAGCTACCATTGGTAACTTTGGGGCACTTAAAGATGTCTCGGAGAATCTGATCCAGGGGTTCTGGCCTATGTCGGGTGTGGGAACACCCTTGTTAGATCTATGAATTGCATCAACATGAAGTACACGACCGAACAGCATATGTTTCTCTTTTGATAACTTAGCCCGTTCGACTCAGTTGATGTGTACGGTAAATATTCTTGATTCTGTTGTAGAAAGTTAATCTGCCTGCACCTCACTATCCGAAATGACACATAATAAAAAGCCTTTTAACCAAACACACAGCACAATTTACACTATTTCAGATTGTACACTGTTTCGAACGTTTAACCATAATTTAGACTACTAACACATTCTAATCACTACATTTGCAACGGACCGTAGTTTTAGTCACAAAATAGTCGGGGGCAATTTCAGTTGCATTTTAGTTGCATTTTTGTTGGGCACTGACCCCGCGCGGTCGCGTTGGGGTAATACGGATTCGGACCCCCGGACCCCCACCGAATTCGGACCCCCAGCGTGGTACGGAAAAATTGTTCTTAAGATTCGGAACCCCAGTAGTACCCACCTAGGGCCGTAGTTTAAAATTCACAAATTTCATTTGCAATATTTTGGGGCACATTTGGACACCTTTCATGATTGTTGCTGAATAACCTTTAATTAAAAAATGTATGATGATCTGTGCTTGTGCTTGTGGTCGCAATTTTGCTCTGTTGGATTGGAGTGCTTACGTCAATCGTCAACTTTGTCATTCCGGTCATTACTTCTCACCTTTAGTGTTTTGTCGTGCTCATTTTTGTTATTGTATTATATAATGTGCACTATGTTGGTGCTACTTTGTTTTTTTATAGACACTTGATTCGGTCATGTTGTTATCCCGGCTCTTCTGAGACGTTGATTTATGGTGCTTCAAAAATGTCGTTCAAAGTTTTGGCTTGACGGCTTGAAAAGTAGAAATATTTAAGGTTTCTGATTCGGGCACTTTAATTCATGCGCAACTTGATTCGATGCCATGGTGTGTAATACATATTTCCTTGCATAGCGTAAGTACGGTAAATCTTTTTATGTACTTCGTTGTTATTATTCGGTCTACATGCGCGCATACGAATATACATACTACTGTACTGTGGAACCAACATGATGCTCCTTTCGAGCGAAAGAGAATGTAGTCTCGGTTAATGTGTTCAACAACAGCATTTCAATTCCCCGATACTATCAAGGTTCGTTCCGGTCAAGGGAGGGGCTGTCCGGGTATTTAAAATTTATCAGGGGATTTTGGGACTTATCAGCGGAAATTGCGGCGTCACTACATAATAACATGCATTCAGTAGGTTGTAGAAGCAGCAATGAAAATGCATGTAATTCAGTCAATATCAGTGCGTTCTAGAAGGGTAATTTTCAAAATTTTTTTCGCCATGGTTGGGCGGTCCAACAAAACCTCTTCAAACTACTAAAATTGTTACTAGTTGTATGCTCAAAATGCCTTACAAACGCAATTTTGATGGCTGAATTTTCAAAATTTTCTCGCTCTGGTTGTGCAGTGGCAAAATCAGGGGAATTTAATTTACGGCTGCGTGTCATGTTTTATGTGTGACTAGCCACTCACTTGGCTATATCATGCGGTTCGTATCAAATTTCAAAGTTTCAAGTTTCAAAGAATGTCAGGAGATTTTGGATCTCCAGATTGGCACAAACCCTGACTATGATGAGTTTTAGATTCAAATATAGTAAGTAGCTCATTCACTGTCAATGATATCTAGCACAATTCTTATTCAGACTTGATGTAAACTTTCAGTGGAGCTCAGCGACAGTGTGAAGAAGTCAATTTTTTGTTCTCCTACCTGCCGTATGGTATTTTTCATTATATTTTAATTATTTTTAGCTGAGAAATACTTTGTTGCACTCAATTTTTGTGCAAGCTTCTCTGCTCACTATCAATGCTCAATGTTGACCTGCAGCTTTAACTGTTACGCAGCTTTTTTACTCACCAGTCACTCACCACCAAGTCAAGCATTTTTGGCAATCGTTTAGCTGATGTTTAATTTATTTCTATAACGTGCAGTTTGCTGGGAAATACTTTACGCAAAGCCTAACGTTACGTTGCGTAAGGTTTACATTGATGATTATACGAACGAATTTACCGCATTACAGTAATTAGTAAAGCCAGAAGTTAGTGAAACCGATTGCCGGCTCAATCCCCGCCTGGCAAGGCAAACTGTCATATTTATAAACTTGTTTACCTAACCTTAAGCCTGAGGCTCATCCTAACTCTGAACCTGCACCCAGTTAAGCCTAAGCCTGAACCTAAGCATAACCTTGAAACTGAGGCCTAAAGTTAGGGTGGTCAGCGGATGCGGCTTATGGTCCGAAACCGAGGTCTCCAAATTTGCCCCAAAAATTTGCAAAAAAATTTCGTGAAATGAAAACTACGGTCCCAGTGTGGGGTTCCGAATCCACAAACCGCTGTTTCCGTACCAGGCTAGGGGTCCGAATACGGTGGGGGTCCGGGGTTCCGAATCCATATTACCCCTTATTGTTAAAAGTGAAGTGACGAACGAGCGCTCGGCTGTGGCGGTTACTAAAATTCGCAGCTCCCAGCCATTCGCAGCTTCGCATCCCAGTCGCACCCGTTCGCATCCGCCGGGCGCCAACTCTAAAACATCGATGCGAAGATTTACTTGTTGATAAAATTGGGCGAAAATAGAATCAGAAATGTCGGATTACGTTACGAGACAGCAAAACGTAGAGTTGTGAGGGCATAGTATGTGTGATGGTGCGAGCGGAGCAGATGAATGACATTTGGGTAACGCGTTTGGGTATGCAATGCTGCAGAAACCGAGGAAGGAAGCCTGGCAGTGTATTGTATTTACCCCTAACATTTTAGGGGAAAAGCAATTATTATTAACTGAAACTGGCCAATTTTGGGCCTAAAATTTCGCATTAAATAGAATAGGGATGCGCTCGGGGCGGATTTTTCGGCCCGGCCCGCTTTTTTTCGTTAAAATAATCGGCTGAGTCCAAATCATTGTTGTTGTTGTTGTTGTTGTTGTTGTTGTAATTTTTCGTCCTTTCGGTCTAGGAGTAGCCAACTGCTATAGAGAAGGAAGAGACACAAGGTCCGGCAGCCAAATTTAGCACTTTTCGGCTTTTTTTCATAGTTTTTCCTTACTGAAACTCAGTTTTGATCTTTAACTGATATATACTTTATTTTTTTAGCAAAATCAAAGCGAAATGAGGTCGAAAATTTGTTAATTTGTCAGAATATTAGAGAATAGCCTTAAAAGAACACAATTATATTGAACTATACTGAAATCGCAAGAAAATAAACAAAAACGCTCTGTATTGTAACACAATTTTTAGAAATTTAGACTGCCCGCCCGGGCCGAACTGCCGGGCCCGTGCGCATCTCTAAATCGAACCGTCAACCCGGCAAGGCAACCCAGCGCAGTACCAATGTACGTGTCTTTGCATGCTGCAAGTCTGAGCATATTTAATGCTCAAATTTACAGAACCCACACACACTAATGAAAGCAAAGATACGATCACAGAAGTGACTTAACCATGATAAAAGCTTGCTAACGTAGAAAGAAAGAAACGACTAACAAAAATGAGTTTGCAAAATGAAGAGACCGAATCAGAATGCAGGAAGAGAGTACAGAGTAGCTCACAGATCGGCAGCAACTGTTCATTCAGATGCCTGCAGTGCACTTCGTTGATTTTATTGAAAAGATTCGGCGGGATCCGCATTAGATGAGCACTGAAGTTACCGCCTCCGGGGCATCTCTGCATACCCTTCGGGGTCAATGTAGAGTGGACTATAAATACGGCCCCAGGTCGACCCTGGCTAGTCCCCAAATGGTAACACCTTTCCCGGGAACGCAGCTGGTTCCTGTTAGCTGCAGGTTCCTGGGTAGACACAACAACAACAACAACCACCCACCTGACGGAAAACCCCCCTCCACCACGCCGGCCGTGACCCTCTATAAATAGGACGTTTCATAAACTTTTGCCGGTTTTTGTTTAGTTTGATACCTATTTACCGTCCAGTAGTGTCATATTTTAGTTGTATCATAGCATTGAACAACATCCGAACGATTATCAGCAAGCATTTTCTAAAATTTTTATGGTCTACCTCCCCTATAATCAGGACACCTCAGTAAATGGGACGCTTTCAAGGTCATCGTGAGTGTGCCATTTATGGAGGTTCTATTAGTACCTTCTTCAACTATGTTGAAGCTAGCGTCAACAGTCGATTGCTTAGACTGTGATCGTGGAGAACCACGTTGCACTTGTTGACGTGACCGCCTCATCTTTTATTTAATGCAAAGACTTTGTACACATCAAATATACGTCAACAGCCTCTCTGCTGGAAACCCAAGAGGAAAACCGAAAAAGAGGTCGGAAAACTTTTTCTATTTACTTCTTTTTTCTTCGCATCGATGTTTTAGAGTTGGCGCCCGGCGGATGCGAAGTGGTGCGACTGGGATGCGAAGCTGCGAATGGCTGCGAGCTGCGAATTTTAGTAACCGCCCTCGGCTGTTATCTAATATCTGTCATCCCTTTCTCTTTCTGTCTGAATGGTGCAACAGATTAAGAAACGGATCATTGAATGCTTATCATCAGCATCTACGTTGCACAAATTCGATAAGAAGCTTTTTGCAGAACAAGAGAAGTTTGTGAATCTTTCTTGTAATTTTTAACTGTCCCATGCAGACACTAGGAACCCAAACGACTCCAACTAGCGCTACTCCAGTTCACAGTTGGAGTAGTTTGTTTTGTTAGGAAGAATAGTTGGATCACTTGTAGCTGGGGGAATCAGACAGGAACCGATCCCAAACAAATTAATTATTTTAATTATCATAATGAATTATCAATTAACAAGTTTTATCGATAAATAACGATTAATTATTTTTTGGCAAAATTCCAAAATTTCAAAATCGTCCAAATATAGTCACATTATACAGGGTGATTCACATATCCCGCCAGGTTTCACCCGCCAAGTTCAGAACTTTTTTATTTGTGGACTGAATCGGCTGATTTTTTAGTATGATGTGTGGACACACTTCGCATTTTAATGTTTCAAATTTCAACAAATTCCATGCACTACGTCACTAGTTATGCACTTCAACGTGGTGGTCATTGTTTTCAATCGCTTTCTGCAGCCCTCTTCGATCAGCCATTCATGCCACCAGCTGATGCTGGTATCTCTTGGAGGCTCGCGTTCTATCGCAATTTGCTGGCGGAACAATCTCAGTGCTTTTGGTCCACTCAAACTGCACAGCGCATTTTGCACGTTCCTTCACCGAAACCGAAAAAGCTATCACAACTGCTAAAAATGTCGGTTTGTGTTGAAAAGTGAATAAAGCGTCAACCCACTATGGTTTGAGAATCTTTTCAACACTGAAACACTAGCCTAATCGCGCACAAGCCAAATATATTTAGGGCCAATGTTGGAAATTTCAGTCTGTGGTAGAATTGCCCGTTTTCAGGCATTTCGTGATGAAATAAGCTGAAATTTTAAACAGTAAAATGTTAAGTATATCCACATATCATACCCAAAAATCAGCCGATTCGGTTCACAAACAAAAAAGTTCTGAGCTTGCGAAACCGGGCGGGATATGTGAATCACCCTGTATATCATATGAAAGCCCTTGGCCAGTCTAATGATCAGTACATCACAGCATAGGGAACGCTCCGGAGGGCCTGTTTTCTAAATATAAGGATATGTAATTGTCAGAATGCACATACAGTACGCATACAGTGAGACATAATTATTCAAAACAATAGATTAGGTAATGGCGCTGTGTTCTTTGCAGATGTCTAACGACTGTTGTTAACCGATTAACAACCCAACAGGAAGGACACTCTGTGCTTTTGATCGGACCGTATGGATCGTCAAAAGAACAGGTCTATTTTCGTGTTCAGCCAGGGTGAGAAATTTTTCGAAAAGTTAGCCTTCAAAAACGCATTTCACGTGACATAAAATAGACAGGTACAGGTCGTAATTTATTCATTCTGTTATTTTTGTCTAATTTTTTCTTCCTACCTCCTACCTCTACTACAAAGGGGTGTACCTACCATATGGGCACTCTACTGATCATATCAGGGGTTTTTAAGCGTTGCGCTTAACCAGTTTTAGGGCCAAAATCTACAGATCAACTCCCTCTCGAACTCGAATGCTTAAATGAGCTCAAAATAGCCTATTTTAACGTAAAATAAGCCAAACGCGTTCATTTTAGCAAAAAGGACTTGGACCTTGTTTTTTTAAGACACTGCAGTTCGAAAATTATAAATTTCTGATTTATTATTACAGTCCAGTTTAGGTCTCAGTATCTGCTATGTTTCAAGAGCTTTTAGATTTTCTACAATGCATTGCGGGATCTGGACCGAAGTAGTTCCGCTGTGGTCACTTTAAATGGTTAGTACTATCTACTATTTATATCTGCAAATTACAAGTATCGGTAGTTGTAATGGTGTGCCTTTTCTTTAAGCTGTATCATTGTTTACAGGATTGATTCAAACTGATGACAAAATTGCTCTGAAGGAAATTGCTCGGCAGCTACATATCAACATGGATATTGACCACATAAATGTGAGGAAACTTTATTCACAGAAAATTGCCTGCGCTTGACAAGCATGCAAACGCCGGAAAAATCCGGAGTGGGGGTCTCGAGGTCATCTCAGGGTCAAATATTCTGAAAGGCAGTGTTTTTTAAAATTTCACCTAAAAGGGGACAACAGGCAAACCGATGGATTTGGCTGAAGCTGTGGCGGTTGAGAGACCGCAAAGTGTTTCAGGGGCCATACATAGGCCGGGGGATAAGGGGGTATACCCCCCTCGGTCGGCCATTCCCCCCTCGACCGGCCATACCCTCCTCCACCCCCCTCCCGGAGGGAGAAAATTTTCGCTTATTTAAGGCAAAATAGGCGTTTTTTGCCTTTTTCGGGACCCCCCCCCCCCGAGGTCTCTATACCCCCTCCGAATTTTTCCGGCCCATGTATGCAGGGGCTGACTGTTTTAATCTGACTCCACTTTAAGCGCCAGTCTCTGATTCGATCGCGTTTTGGCCCTTTGCCCTATTCAGACCCAAAAATTGCTTTGAGCTAGAGAGCTGTCAGTTCGCACACTAATACATACTTATTAGTGGATCTGACGCTCCTGTCCTGAGATATAGCCTTCCGAAAATCGGTCCGCTTAACTATGGGACCAAAATTTCATGACTGTACAAGCACTGATTAAAATATCTGATCTGTGTATGCACCAGTGGAAGGATCTAGCAACATAGCCAGTGTTGTTCCCAGTAAATTTACTGAGTAAAAGTTACTCGGTACTTAGTTATTTTGAATTAAAGTAAGTACTTTTACTTACCGGTAAAAATTTTTCTTAATTTTACTTACTGAATACCGAGTTTCAATTTTGAATTACTCAATTAGAAAAAAATTCGGTGGTAATTTACTGAGTTGTTTACTGAGTAAAAGCTTCTGCAATAGGTAGCTCGCCGCACCTGTGCAAGAAAATATATGGTTTTTCTTTCGCTAATAGATCTGCTAACGGCGAAAACACACAATTTTTGCCAATTTTCACTGCTTGTTGCATAATCTAAGCTTTCTTTACGAAAGACTTGCATGCAAACAGATTATCAGACGCGAAGACTATAGAAGTAGAAACTACGTATATCTATTACTATTCGCTATCTTTTGATTGACGTTCTTTGCATCACTCTGATGAACTGTGAGGAAATGGCGAAAATTAGAACAAATCTTTACCTATATCTTTACAAGTCTAATTTCTCGCTTCATACTCGGAATTCTGACCAAAAAACTGGGGCTTTTAGAGTACTTTTAGACTGCTTTAAGAAACTTTTGCTGTCAAATTTTCGTTTTCAGAAAAAAATTTTTTTCGCCCCCCCTTTGCGCCCTCCTAGCACGTCTGGAACCCCCAATTTTTAAGTCCGAATTCGTACTAGTAGGTGGAAAACCGGACTTGGAAATATTCGACCTGAGAAAAGTGCGAAAATTTTGCGACCTGGACATGTTTGACCTCAATTTTCTCACGCTCCACGGGTCTGAGCAAACAATGCTTCACACCAAACGGTAGGTAATTAAAGCGCAACATTTTTCTGAAATAAAAAAAGCGGGGTTGGCGGTGCCAGGCGAGCTCGGGAGGGCATAAGGGAGTGGGCGAAAAAGTTTTTTTTTCTGAAAACGAAAATTTGACAAAAGTTTCTTAAAGCAGTCTAAAAGCACTCTAAACCCCCCAATTTTTAGGTCCGAATTCCGAGTATGAAGCGAGAAATTAGACTTTGAAATTTTGGTCCCATAGTTAAGCGGGGGTTGGGTTCAGTTCGCCGAAGGTTCAGTTCGCCGAAAATCAGTTCGCCGAATGATCGGTTCGCCGAAGATTCTAGGAAAATAGGCCCCCAGTCTGAAAACTACGCTTTTTAAAGCTGGTCTTCCAAAGCCTAATCCTAAACTTGACCCTAGCCCGAAACTAGAGCTTAAAGTTAGGGAACCTAGAGCTTAAAGTTAGGGCCTGTCGGCGACGGGGGGGCCTATTTTTCTCATTCAGACTTAACCATCAGAGAGTGAACTGAAACGCGACGTTCCTGGCTGGCCACATAATTGTTTGTAGCAACTGTCTGAGAACCGTAGCTGACCACTGCCCGTTTTTTATTCCTAACGCAACCAGTGCAGTGCTAGCGATAATAAGTCCAATAATATAACAAACAATAGACTCTAATAGGCAATAGACTCTAATAATAACTCCAATGTACACAAGCAAGCAGCCTTCACAGAAGCGACAATACAATACAATAATAACGGAAATGGGGTTCACGAATAGTACCACATTAGAGAAAGGCAATGAACACACAGTTAGCGAGACGAGAAACAGACTTAGTGCTTAGTACGAGAGGTTGTGGGCGATGCCTCTAAGATACGTTATGGCGTCTTGGTTGTGGTATCGCCTCGCCGCTGGCATCTCCAGTAGACAGTTGTACCATCGTCGTTTTTCCTGTCCACAACGTACACATGACCCTCATGGTGGAAGGTCAGACGCCCGCGCTTGGTTCTAATAATCGCATCAGCCATAGTTAAGGCACACAACGTCCGATTATTACAAGCAGAGTGACCTGGTCAACCAGGGTCATTTGTTGGGGAGGGGTAGTTTTACCCTCGGATCATTTCAAACAATGGACACAAACAATTATGGCGGGCCAGGCCGGCCAGGAACGTCACCAGCGCCACCTAGGTTTCACTTCACTTTTTCTCAGCTTAAAAAAGCGTACTTTTCAGACTGGGGGCCTATTTTCCTAGAATCTTCGGCGAACCGATCATTCGGCGAACCGATCATTCGGCGAACCGATCATTCGGCGAACCGATCGTTCGGCGAACTGAACCTTCGGCGAACCGATTTTCGGCGAACTGATCGTATCCCGTTGAGCGGACCGATTTTCGGAAGGCTATATCTCAGGACAGGAGCGTCAGATCCACTAATCCTTTGCAGCTGAAAGATAAGTCATAAGTATGTATTAGTCATACATGGGCCGGGGGGGTAAGGGGGGTATACCCCTCCCCCTCGGTCGGCCATACCCCCCTCCCCCACCCCCCTCCCGGAGGGAGGAAATTTTCGCTTATTTAAGGCAAAATAGGCGGGTTTTTTTTTGCCTTTTTTGGGGGCGGGACCCCCTCCCCCCGAGGTCTCAACCCCCCCCCTCCGGATTTTTCCGGCCCATGTATGGTGTTAGTGTGCCAACTTAGAGCTCTCTAGCTCAAAGTTTCAATTTTTGGGTCTTAATACTGAGAGACTCGATCGGTTCAGAGACCGACTCTTATGACAAACAATGGGGTAGTGATGCTCAACAAAAGAGGAGAGCACTTTTATTTTCTTTCATTATACCAAGTCTTAATAATAATGGTACTTAAGTACAATCGTTCATCACTTCTTTCTTTTTCCAATCAGGTCCACCTGGTATTCTTTCCAATTGATCCATATTCTGTTCTGGTTAGTAACCATAATTTTTTCAGGGATAATATTTGAGGGATTTGCCTATGTGGTCCTAAAGTAGGAGCCGGATTGGTTGCAAAACAGTAAAATTAGAGCCAAATGAAACCAGCGATAGATAGTGGGCCACAACGTATAACAAATGTTTCATATTATGTAGCGCACTTTGACAAATACACGGACATAACAGTAGGCCACGGATCGACTCCCCACCGTAAATTTAGAGAAATTACGTGCTTGTTCAAATTTCAAAACTTCATTTTAGCTTTCCTATGCTGCGTGCTTGAAACAGTTGCTTGAAGCAATAAAGCAACGCGGTATGTGTATCAACTATAACAATGTCTATTCTATATGTAGCTCGTTTCAGACGGAAAATCGCTGGTTTTTGCCGTCGAAGAGTTTGATTTGTTTGCTCTGCATCACAACCAGAACTTGTTGTACAATTTGTTGGAGGCCACGCAGGGCGTCAATTGTCTACCTGTTTTGCTTATTGGCTTCACCAGCCGCATGGTACGTACTGTATATGGGACGGCATTCCTTTTTAGTCCAGGTGAAATATTAAGAGCCAGTTTTTGACTTGATGGATGCTTTTGTCCATTAGCCCTACATAAAGTTGAATTTTTTACTTTCGTTAATTTGGAACAAATTTGGTGGGCAGGAAGGACCCTATGAGTTATCGTAGTGTTCCTGAGAAATAGTTTCGACGCTCCAATCCTGAGTTGGGCGCTCCCAAAGTTTTCGCGATTTTACGAATGGGACCGATAATTTGCACGCTCGCGTGCAAATTGGAGTCGGGATCTAATATTTGGGGTTTGTCTACACATTTACGTGCTATCTTTAAAATCCACCACTGGAGTTGGTTAAATTCGAAAAAAAAATTTCTACCACCTTAGACCCCTCAAAACCCCTGCGCAAAACGCTAAAAACCCTGTTTTTATTTCGTAGTTTTGTAGCGCTATCATTTCTACATCGAATGGTATATTCATAACTTGCGTTTGCAAAATTTTTTATATAGCCCGAGAGCCATTCAAGTCACTGCAAGAATCAGCACTTTGGCGTTTAGCGCGCAACCTAAGGGCTTCTAGTCAAAGCAAACAATGCAATGTCTGAGCCCACAATGCTTTGCGCCAAACTATAGGTAATTGATAGCGCAACTTTTTTCTGACATAAACCCTGGTTATGAGGTTCCAGACGAGCTATGGAAGCGCAAATGGTGTCACTAAAATTTTTTTCCTTAAAAATTGTGTTTACCAAAAGTTACTTAAAGTAGTCTAAAAAGTAGGAAGCGAGAAATTAGATTTTGAAATTTTCGACCAGAGCAAAATGTTAAAATTTTGCGACTGGGACCTGTTTTCTGTGACAAAAAAGTTTCTTAAAGTAGGTAGTCTAACCCCCCCCCCCCAATTTTTAGTCCGAATTCCGAGTATGAAGCGAGAAATTAGACTTTGCAATTTTGGTCCCATATATAGTTAAGCGGGCCGATTTTCGGAAGCCTATACATTTATCACAGGAGACAGGAGCGTCAGATCCACTAATCCTTTGCAGCTAAAAGATAACTCATAAGTATGTATCAGTGTGCCAACCTACAGCTCTCTAGGTCAAAGTTTCAATTTTGGGTCTGAATAGGGAAAAGGGCCAAAAGGCGATCTGACCAGAGACTGGCTCTTAAAGCATTGAGAGAAAGTGTTTTTATGTTTTGTGAAGAGATTAGTTTTTAAGAGACGATGGTCTGTTGCGCGCAATGCTGCTTACGTACTTAGTCGTATCGCTAGCCAGCCGACCGGTACACGTACTTTGTTTTTCTAACTGCTGCTAAGTACCAGACCAAGCGTCACTGGCGGCCTTTTTTTGTCGACCAGTCCATGTCATGTACATATTGATCCCCAATCACGCGATTATAACGGAGGCTGTTATGGTTCTCTTCGTTGGTCTCTCACCTAAGCTACAATACGTACTGTACGTACACCCTTGATAGTGGGGGAATCTAGCTAAACCTTCTATCGGAATTCGGCTATGAAAACCTTTTATTACTATTGATTTAAAACTCCAGCCGCATCAGCAGACATGGGCTAGCATTTCGGCTGAGGGGGGGTAGAATTTTCAATTCCTGAGGGGGGGTAGGAGCGCCTGAGGGGGGGCAAGGGGGTGGTAAGCCAAAAAGTCCGATTTTTTGCTAAGATCAAGGTTTTTTGGCTTATTTTTCATTAAAATAAGCTAAAATAAGCTATTCTGAGCTCATTTACACCTAATCCAGGCATATTTTTATCATAATTTTGTATACAAAATTCTTCCAAAAAAATTCCTGAGGGGGGGTAGCGGCCGGCTGAGGGGGGGTAGGTCAGAGCCTGAGGGGGGGCCAACCCCCCCTCAGCCCCCCCCCCTTTGCCCATGTCTGCGCATCAGTCGAATCGTTGTCCTATACGCCTACCCCAACTGCTCCCCTACGGCGAATGAATATTTATTATTTTTTATTGTTTGTTTGTTTACTCGTTGTCCTACCTACCCAGTGGCTAGTAGAGCCCTACAGTAGCTACCCTACAACAGTAGTGTCGGGTTTTAACCAGTGAACGGTAAGTTTTAGTTTGATGGCCCGACACAGGTCTATCATATCACCACTATCCAACATTGTGTGACTGTAGTTTGTTCTTTCTCATCCAGTGTGATAAACTTTTAGGACGTGGTGGATTTATTGGAGAAGCGCGTGCGTTCTCGCCTGTCAAATAGCCAACTGTTTTTCTTCAGCAGATGGTCGTATGAAGAGTACATGACGCAGATTTTTGATTTACTAACCAACTGCACAACATCAGTTGCTTGGATAAACTCTATTCGGGTACGTTCCATCTCTTCTGTCTACGGACATAATAATGGACAGTTGGTTGAGTTTTATGTTCATATTATAGCAGATCGCAAAAAGTGTCTGTGACTGTACTGTAACATATTAATTCAGGATTTGCTAGCCGACGAACAAGTGCAGAAGATAACAGAAAAACAGTTTGAACTGGACAAATCAGCTGAGGGGTTGATATCATTTCTGGTAGGCGATTTAGCTAAATAATGTAGTATCTTTGTGCAATTTCTTTACAGCAGTTGGTTCTCAGCTTATCGGTCGATCAGTTTCTGGTTCCCGAAGATTTTTGTGCAGCCGCGCGTTTGCGGTTTGTCGGTTCAGCCGAATTCGTTCTGAGCGGTGCCGCTAGTTTTTTGCTTATCGTTCGTGTATCACTAGTAAAACAAACCTTTGTAGGTTTGTCGTCTCTTGAAATGTTTGTCTTGCTGGCCTGTCGCAGGCTGTCGGAACGGTTTCAAAACGAACCTTTTAATTTGGAAATGGCCTATGATGGTACAGTACGTGTGGCGAGCGTATACAGTCGAGTTCACTGCTATTTTCTTTCAGAGTTCCGAAAGTTTTCAAACACGCATCAGGTAAACATTTTGCAAATGGGCGGAACGGATGCGAGAACAATGAATAGGATCGTCTTTGCTAAGGTGCTGCGTATTTGTTTTCTGTTGCGGTGGACACGTTTGAATTTTGACGATTTCTTTCAGGCATTCGAACGGGTTGCTTCTCAGGAGTTGATTACGCCTGTTTCTGACGTGACTGTCAAACATCAGCAAGCAGCGTTTAAGTTGTACCGCTTGCAAATAGAGCCGAACGTACTGAGAACGTTCGTGAAAGAAAGCTCCCTTCCCTGCTCTGTAAAAATGTTCAGTGAAAGTGGGATTTCTTAAAAGAACAGTTTGTTAACGACCTTCTATTTTGTTTGAATAAACAGTCTCTTGTTTTCCTCAGTTCTTCACGGTGTTGCATTATCTAATCGGCGGTCTGTGGGTTAAAACGAGATTTCGTGCCCTTTGCAGTGTTTTTCTTGCGGTGTGTCCTGTTACAACTTAACTGTAATGTCAAGTGTGTTTTGCGTCGCTTTCCTGTTTAATTGAGCCTCCGAGTAATGCGCAATAAGGGCTTGAGGCTAAAGTGAAAGTCCGCAACGATTACGAAGTCTGAACTCTTGTCTTCCTTGCGTTCATTCACTCGCTTTACCTTCCTCAGTATGAGTTTGATTCCGGGCGCGCTCCTTTTCATCTCGCTTCATTTCGGTAGGGAAACCACTTGCAGCTACTGTACTGTAGCTTCTGTCCGTATGTTTCAGCCGGCGCACAGCTGTCCGTCATGTTTGGCAATCCGTTGCAAGCAGAGAATTGTGCCAAATGGACGACTTGGGGTCCTTGCATGTGGATCAAAAGTGGTCTTCCTCGCGAACGCGGCCTCAGATTAGGACATCCGTGGGACAAGAATTACTTCGACCAGTTGAAGTCGGGCAGAGACGGTTGCCGCAACCACGTCTTCTACCGTATCGTTCGCAAGCGGTGGGGAACGGCCTTCAACAATGTGTTCCAGTACCTCAGAGACACCACTACTGAAACGAAGCCGTGTGGCATGTGTTCCTATCAACAATCTTGCGGCCGCGTATGTCATCGCAGGTAAGCATACAGCAGTAGGTAGGACCTCCCATATCAAACAACCGCGTAGTTTTTGCTGCCTGCAGACAATTTCGAGGCAAGCCTTCTAATTTTTTGTTCGTGGCTGAGCGCCTCTGTCGACCTGAATCATTGCGGGGTCACCGACAAGACGATTCTTGCTCCACCGACAGCGTGATTAACAAATGCGACTTGTGGCCCAGTCCTAATGTCAAGTTGCCCGATGTTACTCCAACAATGAAGGCTATCATAAACGGCTTTAGTTTCATCAACTGCATCAAACAAAAAAAGTGAGTGTGTTTCTGAACGGTAATGAAGGTAGCATGTACATTGTATGCAGAGCGAATGGCAAGAGCGTGTGCAGGTGTTGTTGCAATCCGTACGAACCGGACCCAGACACTTTCAAATGCAGACTGAAAGCGGGCGTCGAGGTCGGTGAGCATCTAAGAATAGACTGATCTTGCAGTGAAAGCTGTTTGTTGTTAATATTTCATGGACGAATAAACTGATTTGGCTCCTTTGTGTTAGTCAGCGCTCTGATCAGTCACCATCCAGTAATTCGGTGCCCACACGCACATGGGCTGTGACCTAGTAGTGTTGCTATCTAGGCTGCTCAATCTTGCTCAGTCCTTACGCCGTCCAGTCAGTTGGTCAGTTTAATGCAAATTGCATGGCCGGCCTTGCTACTGGTGTATAATCGGATATTTGGTGGCTTCGCTCGCGCATAACAGTCGTCTTGGGCCGCTTGTGAACTGTGCTGGTTTGGCAGCATTGATTATCACTGGCTTGCACACCCGGGTTCATTTGGTGCTGCTGCTGCTCCTTTTGCTCCGCTCAGACCAGACCACTTTCAGCGCTCGGCTATGGACTCCGCCAAAATCAGGTACCTAATGCTCCTTGTTTACTCGACACTCTTTGTCACAATGCTGAGCTGATAACGCCTAAGATTACGAATTGGTAACGCTGATGTGCTAGATGATCTCTGTTTCGGATTGATTGACTTGGCATTTGATTCCGCAGTGGGGCATTGGGATTGAGTGCCAAACTTTCACAGTCTGTAGTGTGGGTTCTGATTGATTGTTTTAGTTGTCATACATAGTTTTGCCGGGAAAAATGGTTTCCCGGTAGGAGCCTGACTCTAGCCTGCCACCGGTGGGCTTTGTAGCTAATAAATACGTCTGCATGCGTCTGTCCGTTCCCAAGAGAGATACAGCCAATTGACCGTGACCGGTGCAGTTTTTATGGCCGGTCTGTCTGGCACGGAAAGCGGTTCAGAGTGTGTCCGAGATGGCTTTACCTTTGTCTCCGAATGCAGGAGCACGCATGAAAGCGGCGCGTAAAAATGGCTGCACCTGGAAGGCGTGGTCTTGGTGCCAGGCCCTCCAATGGGCACCAGCGGCTAGTCGATCGTTCATTGGTAGAAACGTTGATTAGGGCGCCGCAGTGCGGTCGTTTTTGTCGGTGATCGAGAGGCTCTATTAGGTCGTGGGTTGGTTGTGACGGCACGAATAGGCGCTTTGGTGCAAAATTTGCAAGCTCATTTAACGAGTTGTTCTGCGAAAAAAGAGCCCTTCATCTGAGTCTGATATCTCGAGCTGATTGCACTGCCATCTGACCTTTCCCTACCAGCTTAGCCTTGAAATCTCGGCCGAATTCGCCTCTCGCTCCGTCGGTATGAATATAGAGCCGCACCGATTCTTCAGAAATCAGACCAGGTACAACGCTTCTCGTTCTTTAGGGTTTGGGCTCGCTCGTTGGTTGATGTTGAGTAGTGATAGGCTATTCACTGATTGAGCGGTCTTGTTGTCAGTACAACGTACCCTAGGTAATTGGTTTATGATGTTGTTGCACTGTTGGTTGCGGACCGGCTGCTGCAGATTTAGTTTTGAGGCAAGCTCAAGGGAGTTGTTAGATTGAGTTTATAATGTGATTATGATGGCAATCTGCTGTTTACGGTTGCTCCTAGAGCAAGTAGAAAGGACCAGTGTGGCACCGGACCAGATAACTTTGCGGGCTCTGAGTTTGCGATCAATCGGCTACTGCTTAGGGGACATTTGTGCCTAATCTGTCATCGTGTCGCCGCACGACAACCCCAAACATCGATCGCCGTTCTTATTTACGGCCGCCGGACCAGACCACCCGGCGGGGTATTGTTTCCTTGGGTCATAGGAGGCTTCCCCAAACGCAAGAGCGCTGGGCTTGTACAGCTGCCTAGGACGTCTGACCTCTGCAGTCGCGCGCTTGACCGATCACCGGTAGCTTTTGGTGGCAGCACGACCCAGTAGCCCGGCCTCCTGCGCATGCTCACTCGCACGCACACAAAGGGCCAGTTTGGGATCATAACCGGATATTTACAGTATCGTTATGCGCAGTCATAAAACCATGTTTCGACCTTGGACAGCCACTGCGAACGTGTTAAATTGCCGTTTGACACGCATGTAATTTTCGCTGGTAGACGGTGTCAGGGTCTTTAACAGGGGCGTATCTGATTCGACGCGACCTTTGGGAGTTCTCCTAACGTATTGCGCAACAAACGGCCACTACTTTGCAGAGTCAGCGCGCCGCCCGGTGGACCGAGCAGCGATATTTTCGGGCCAGTGCCGGACATGAACAGTGCTAGTCCACGTCGCGTCAACCCCAACTACCAGAAGAGCACTGTCTTTGATGAAACGGACGCCAACTGCAACATGACGGCGGTCAGTTATTTTCTTAATGCACATGCTTGCTCTGCTTGCTTGATGACCTTATCGTACCGGATGTTTGGGGCGACAGACGCCATTATTTGATTCATTATTGAGTGGCCATACCGAACCCCATTAGGCTTTATTAGGCTTGTTATTGGCAGTTTTGACCTCTGCAAACAATCTGAATCAACAAGAGTCTCCTTCCAAATTAAAAACAGTTTTGCCTTGCCGAGTCGACGGCTTTGATGGCAGACAGCTGTTTGGTGGTTGGCGTGCTTTTGCCTTGTTTAGTTTTTCTATGTTTTAAGTGGTTGGCTGAAAGCATCGATTCAAGGGCAACTGCGCTCAGCTTTTTTCTGGTCGCGTGGGAGCAGATAAGCAAAACGTCTTTCTTTGGGCCGGGTTGGCGCTCGCTTTTAAGAAAGGCTGGCAGGCGGATGTAGCAACTTCAAAGAATTGATGCGAATTATGCAATTATTAGCTGGCTGCCACGATTAGTCATCGTTGGTGCGACTTGGCACAGAATAATGGACAAGTAGGTAGCTGCGCCAGTGCAATTGAGAACCGTTTACACAGAAATCGAACCTTTTGTGACGCCTTTACCTACTAGCGTCTCGTATTGCCGCTGACCCCTGCTTGGTGCTTAAGATCAGTTCTGTTTCAGAAACAAATGACGCCGCGGCATGAGCCAAAGACGCAGAGCCGCTTATTTGGGGAGCAGGACGTGCCCAAGAGTCCGCGACGACTGACCGACACTTATCGTTCGACCGTCTTCACTGAGTCACTGCCATCGTCTCCTGGAAAGACTCCGAAAAAGACTCCCGGTCAGTTTCTCGAGGCTCCCGTCCCCTCCCCAACTCCTATCGCACTCAGAGTCATCGCGAAGCGCGGATGTTTCTCTTGTTGAGCACCATTCTGTCTCATCTCACTGGATAAGTCGAGTACCTTGAGTTGGTGTAGAAACCTAGTATAGACCAGGTTGTCTGAATGAACTTGAACTTTATTTTTGTCGCCCAAGCACGTATTTTTGCTAAATATGAAATAATATGAAAAATAGCTTACGTATTTTTGCCAATTAAATCGACAGTAGAAACACGACTGACTGTTTAGTTCGAAATCCCATTACGGGCGACGAGAAGGTGATGAATGGAGAGGTTAACGGTCACGTGACTAACGGAGATACGGTGTGCAATGGCGATCACCAGGAATCGATTGCTGCGGAGGCAGAGCCGAAGCCCCGACAACGACCGCCGCCGGGCGGTTTCTCTAGCGGCGTGTTCTGCTGAGTCCTCGACCTTCCGTGCTGCCTAAGGAACTGTCGCCTCTCCCTTTTGCATTATTGTATGCAACAATGGTGTGTGCCGTTCTAACGCTGTGCTTCGCATTGTCTTTTTGTGCGCGCAACTAGTATACTTGTATTTTTCGCTCAGACGCGTACGTACTTATTTTAGGATTCTCCTGTTCGGTTCGGGTTTTACTAATTGATTTTACTGTATTGTATTCTACTTCTTTCTCTTTTCTGCAGTCTCAGCTGTTCAAGTCCGATGAGCTAATTTTAAAGTCATTTCGTTGAGTCGATAAAATATTTATTTCAAACAAAGCAGTCATCGTAATAATAACAACCGTACGAAGCTTTGCTTGAACAGTGCTATGCTTAAAAGACAATACATACGCATACCATGAGTATGTTCAGTTGACTAACGGCAATTTGCTCGCTCTACAGCTACCGCTTGCAAATAGCAGAAGCTCAATGACAAATACATAACAGGGGATCAAGCACTGCAATAAATACGGATCGAAAGCCGGGAATTTAGCGCCATGGTTTAGAGCGGGTTTGCGCACCGTTCGAAGGTTTACTGGAATCGGTTACTGGCGGACGGAGTGCAGATGCCGAACGAGCACCGGTCGTTCTAGCAGGCGCAGGCGACAACAACCTCTCCCATCGCTTATTCGCATTAGATTCAGTCGTAGCAGACCTCCTTTGCGCACTTGGTTTAGCAGCTGATGCGGACGACGGAGTTCGTGGGTCGGAAATACGCAGCCGCATTTTGGCGATCTGACCGCGAATCACAGTGTTCACACTTGCGGTCGACTTTTGCACCGGGGCTGGTTTTGCCGTGTCGGCCGATTGTTTGGCTGGTGCAGGCTTGCCAGTCGTAGACCTCTGTCGCACGCTGGAGGCCGAGCCTGAATTTGATGAAGGCGCCGAAACTTTGGCGCGCACAGAACTGCCACTTGTCGGTTTCTTTACGGTCGGTTTGGCACTACTGCCAGCCTTGGTCTTGGCCGATTTGCTTAAAGCTGCAGGAGAAGAATTGGAGGAGTTGCTTTTGGAGGAAGAGGCCGACTTGGAGGCAGTTCTGACTGTTGCGATGGTCTTGCGGGCAGTGGGCAAACTGGTTGTCTCAGCTGTTTTCTTTGTGTCTGGGATGCTCGATCTGGTCTGATTAGGCTTGGGCCGCAGTGGCGCTTTAGCACCGGATGGAGCGCCACGAAATGAGGAAGATTTAGTGCCGGACAAGTAATTGGGAGGGCGCCGACGAGAAGCGGCATTAGACGGAGTTTCAGTTGGTACTGATTGAGACTGCGACTGCGATGAATCCACCAGCGCGCTGCAGACAGTAGAATGAGATTCGGTCTCGTCAAATCCTTCGTCTTTGTCTGCCACCGAACCGGAGTTGAGACTAGTAGACGGACTGGACAGCACTGGACTGTCTGTGTCGGTAACCGATTTCCACTGCTCAGTGTCGTCACTGGACGATTCGGTCTTGCTCGACGATCGATCGTACCCTAAACACAGGCCACTAGCGGTTGCGTCACACCACCGCAGGCACTTACTTGAGTTGCTAGCTTTTAATTCTACATCCACCGCAAGGTTATGCTGCGAGACGGTGTTGTCCTTATCGGGAGACGCAGTGGCAATGTTGTCCTCGATGCCCGAGTCGCGCACTGACCTGCCGGTGTGCCAGACGATCTGATCAATCTCTTGACGGGTCTTCTCGCAGTGTCTAACCACCTCGTCGATGTCGGTTCTTTGCGGCAGCTGTTCACCGACCACCGGTGGTTCGTTTTCCTTCTCTGTCTGCTTTCGACTGTACTTGTCGTAGTCCGGCATCTCCCCTTTCAGTCTCTCACGCCAGCTCACATACTTGGCCTGGGGTTGGTCTTCTGTCTCTGACTCCTTCGCCTCAGAACCGGGCGTCTCTGTTTCACGCCATCGGTACTTGCGTCCGCGCGTAACAATTTCGTGGTGTTTTTTCTCGGCCTCCAGCGTTTCCAGCAGACCACTCAAGTCAGTGACACTGCGCACCGCTTTGGGTACGGTGTCGGGCGCCAGAGTCTGACAGCGCTTGTCTCTCTCGGCTCGCCAGCGGTCGAGGTTCTTGTCGGCCACACTCGACTCGCTCTCCTCCGATTCCGGCTTCTCAGCCAAACTGCGCAGATCGTTGGCTGAGACGATTCGCTCGGAGAAGCGCGCGCGCAGGAGATGGACGCCGCTCTCCTGCGGCTTGTCGATGTTGCCCACCGGCGGCGCTGCATTCAAGTCCAGGCTCAGACGACTCCGACTGCCGCGAACAAACACGCCCTGCTGCTGTTGCGTTGTGTCTGTACGTTCGCGATCGGTGCCGTTCCCCCAAATTGCACTTCGCCTTCGACGTACGAAGCCCTTTGGCACTTTGTCCGGTCCGTCGGTCGTGTCCAGCGACTGTTGCTCCAGAACGTCTATCAGCGACGTCGTGGAACCGCGTCGAGTGGCATCGGTCTTATTCGACATGTAAGTTGTGAGCGTTATTTCGTTGCAGTCGTCCAGAGCGGCATATTTGCGTCTGAGAGAGGTTTGCAGCTCTGAAACAGAAACGATTTTTTGCCGAGGAAATAGAAAAGCAGAGCGGGTAGAAATGTACCGGAGTCTTCTTGACGGCGTTTAATTTCCTTCTGGTGCTGCAGTCGTCGCTGCTCAGCGCGCTCTTCTCGCTGCTTTCGGGCGGTGTTCTCCTACAACACCGTCAGTCAGTCTGCGTACGTACGTACGTGAACAGGACACTGGTGCCATGACAGCATGTACAAGTCCATCACACACAATGCGTACCTACAGCCTACCTCAACGGCCTTCGTAAATTGTTGACAGAACGCATGGAACACTTTGAAGCACTCCTCCAGTTTAAACGTCTGCACTTCCTCACAAAGAAACTCTGCCACCTCTACTCGTAGACGCTCCACCTCAGCCAAATCGTCACACAACACACCGAGCTGACCGCTCGCTAACTGAAACCGAAACGGAAATATAACACAGCAGACGTTAAAATCTAATAGTTTTTGGCTTATTTTTCGTTAAAATAGGTTCAAATAAGCTGTTCTCAGCTCAATTACACCTAATCTAGGCATACTTTTATCATTATTTTCAATACAAAATTCTTCCAAAAAAATTCCTGAGGGGAGGGGGTAGGTGAGAGCATGAGAGGGGTCAACCCCTCAGCCTCCTTTGCCCATGTCTGTTAAGTGCACTGCAGAACTAATCGACCAACCTCCACAAATTGTTTCATCTCAGAAACGAAATCCTTTTCAGGCTGTTCATCTAGTTGTTCATTTATGCGTTTTGTTTTCTCCCGCAACGAGCGCAAGTCTCCACGTATTGACTCTGGAGACAATCTGAAATCTTGATCGTTACACTGCCGACTAGTATTGATCGTACATGACCTGCGCTGCCTACGTACAATGTACTATACGTACGGATCAGTATAATATACAAAGTGCATGCGGATTTCGGAAGGAAGAATTACCTCCCGTTGCCCTGACTAAGCGTAAAAAATGCCTGACCCGATCAGAAAAACTACTAGACCAAAACTGTGCAACGGCACGCGAAAATTTGGGATTTCAAACATTGTTAAGACCCGGTTTTTCGAAGCATCGACTTTTGCCACTTAACCATCTCAACTTTATGCCTCCGATTTGGCCAAAATTTTATATTTTGGTTTAATTTTACATAAAAACATGTTTTATCACCTTCCCGGCCATTTTTGTGAGACTCAATTTTTCGACCCACTCTCTACTCTTGGCTCGTAAACTTGGGAACAAATGAACATAGCATTTTTAGAATCAGAGGGCATTCTCTTTCAAACGGTATCCTACTTGGACGGACAGCAGACAAAAACTTCTTCAGGGCCTTCTTTTTGCCCCCATACAGGTGCGACTACCGCTATTTTATTTCATGAAAATGTAGCTCTATCTATTCACGTCCGAAAAAAATGGCCCAAATTGAGTTTTGCGGCCTTGAAATTTTTCGCTCTTGTTCATTGCCAAAATCTCTTTTGACTTTGAGCGCAAGTATCAAAGCAACTAAGCAGGGTATCTTGATTAAATTTTCGGCATTTTTTAAATAATGTATCTATCTATAATAGATTAAAATCTAAAAAGGATGAATTCGAATCGGCTGAGATTTACAGTTAAACATTTACAGATTTGTTTTCCCGCTGTTGGGTAGCCATTAATGAGAGAGATAAAACTAGTTCGGAATCAGCGGACCCAAGTAAAGCAGACAAACTTTATATTTCGCAGCAAAACGCGCTGCATCTTCAGAAGCCTCAGTAAATGGGTATTAACCATTTACAGTTATTTTTACAGGTATTTACAGTTGTTACAGCAAAAAGTCTGCTGGGTTGTTTTAATCACTGTTGTTCATTACCAAAATCAGTGTTTCAAATTTGATCGTACATAAATATCTCAGGAACCAAGCAGTATATCTTAATGAAAATTGCACCAACTTGTCAATAATTTATTAGTCTTTCATTCAAAAAAGATTCACTCAAATGGGTTCAGATTTGCGGTTGCTATCTGCTGGTTTATTTTTTGGCGGACCCTGTACATGTACCGCATGTAGCATGTGTATGTACTGTACATGCAGTAGGAAACCAGCGCGCCGCGCTCCGGCACTAAAAGGCATACTATTAAAAGAAGTCTTTTCTGCAGAAAAACGCCCAAGTTTTCTCAGACCGACCTCAAAATTACCTCACTTTTCCATGATTCCCTGACAAATTTTAGATTCCCTGACTTTCCAGGTTTCGCACGAGACGAAGTACGAACCCTCAGTATACCGATCGCTATTGGCAAATAGATTTCTGCTGAGCACACGGATAGAATAAAATGTTGTATTGTACGTACTTTGATGCGTCCTCCAAAAACTTGAATTGCTTTGGGAAATCAAGCAATTGAGGTTTCGTTTTCTCTATTTCCTGAAACCAACAAGCTACTGTATTTAGCGCAAATTCTGCTCACATTAATTACATATACTAGGGGGTTGGGGTTACCCCTAGCTAGAAAGGTCAAACCCCCTTACCTCGAGACAGTTTAGGGACCCCCGACCCAAAAAATACAAGTACTAGTGCGGCTGCAGTACTAACAAACTGACTCAGAAATAACAAATTTTTAGTTTACAATTCGATTGAAAAGCCTTTGTAAACTGAATTTGGCATTTCCATTGCAGATATTTAATAGGAATCGGTGTTCTTTAAAGCCATCTTTATCGCTTTAGCCCTAAAACGCTATTTGGCCTCCTACTGAGAAAAACGTGCCAAAAACGCATTTCCAGACGTTTTTGGAGCTTTCTGAAATTTCGGACCCAACTCTGGGCCAAACCCCGCCGCTCGATCCCCAACCTGACGGAAAATCCCCTCCCCCCATATCGGCAGGGGAAACGCCAAATTCGGTCACCAAGGCTTGTTAACTGGATTTCAGGCTAAAAATTAATGATTTCTGAGCCAGTTTGTTTTAGTACTGGAGCTGCTACTGGTCCATATGTACGTACGTACGTAGATACTTGGATTTTCCGATAGGGCGGGTAGCTTTCTAGCTAGAGGGTAAGGTAACCTCAAACCCCTCCTAGTACCAGTGTGGTGTACTAAGTATTTGTTGGCTTTTCAACGTGCCTTGTGTATATTCAGAAGGCACTTAGGGAGCAAAGATAAACTGAGTCAGAGAAAGAAAAACAACGGAGAAAACGAACTGAGAAGTGTTTGCTGCACAAATTGCTGCCGCTAAACACACGAAGAGC
The DNA here is from genome assembly GCA_030248155.1 of Sabatieria punctata. Taxonomy (NCBI): domain Eukaryota; kingdom Metazoa; phylum Nematoda; class Chromadorea; order Araeolaimida; family Comesomatidae; genus Sabatieria; species Sabatieria punctata. Next base: position 14,283 of record JASANB010002018.1, on the reverse strand, counting down.
ATCAGTCACTCACTACGGTGACGCAGAAAATTTTGTTTGACTTCATACAGCACTAGTGTGTACGTACATGTATGTAATGTACATAGACACATTTTACATGTACAGTAGACACTCACCATTACGACAAAATGCAGCAACGTCATGTTGTGCTTGTTGGCTTTAATTTCGACCAACTTCCACAGCGACGTCATCTTGAAACCGGCAGCATTTCCGCCATAACCACCCTGTACCAAATAACCAATAGGCAAAAGGGCAAAGAAGAAGGATGTAACAGGAATACCGAATTCAAATAGTTGCCAACCATAAGTACCATGTACAGCACTTCTTGAAGAGATGGTAGGTTTTTCAGATCTGCAACGCTCACTCGTTCCGTACCGTACATATACAATGTACATATAAGCGCATACATAAGTATTAGAATTGCGTACCTTGGGCTGCCAGTATAATCACATCGAGAGCAGGCTTTATGTAATCGACTGCAGACACGAATTCTTCCCTCAACAACATACAGTCGATCCGCAATTTATAACTGAAGAGAAATTTTTTATCGCACCTGCAGTTTGCATTGGGCATACTACGTGCGTAGTGTTCCGACACGATATAGAAATTGGTCGATGTTCAATATCGACATTGATAGTAGTAAAAAAGCATAAAACTGCTCTCGCTGATTATCAGTCAAGCACTGACAGATAATCAGCGATCTGATATCAAATGAATAGAGAATAGCAGAAAAGGTAGTGGCCCTTCTGAAGCCCTTCAATAAAACTAAGAAATCAGAGCTGACACATTTTCTGTTGCATTTTTTGCATACCACTCAATCATATGCTGAGACAGCACATACTGTACATTGTACAGACTCTATCCGTTCTCTGGAACGTACATACCAAACCCGACCACCCACCCCAGGACAGTTTAGGGATCCCCGACCCAAAAATACAACTACATGTACGTACTAGTAGCGGCTCCAGTGCTAACAAACTGACTCAAAAATCACAAATTTTTATCTTAAAATTCGCTTGAAAAGCCTTTGAAAAATTTGGCGTTTCCGTTGCTCATGTATAAAAAGAAATCGGTGTTTTTGGAAGCCCTTTTTATCGTTTTTTTGCTTGTTTTTAGCTCTAAACCGCTATTTGGCAGCTTAACATACATTGTAGCAATTTTTAGCTCCCTTGCTAAAAAACGTGCTAAAATCGCAATTCCAGGCCTTTTGGAGCTTTTTGAAAATTTGGACCCCCTCTGGGCGAAACTCCTCTCGACCCCCACTACTGACGGAAAACCCCCAACGCCGACCCGGACCCGGGGTTAGGGTAGGGTTCACCCCCTCAATCAGCGGCCAACACTACCCCCTCGGCCGGCCATACCATCTCCCCCTCTTTGACCGAAAAATTTTCGCTTATTTAAGGCAAAATAGGCATTTTTGGACTTTTTTCCCGGAACTCCCAAGACCTCCACACCCCCATCCCATGTAAGATTATGACTTAAACAAAAAAGGTTTAAGCCTAATAACACTAGCATTACGACTCACTCAGGAATCTGTATTAGTTGAAGGAAAAACTGTTCAGCAGATCCCAGACGGCCCGGGTCGCCAGAATAGGAGTTCAGGGATTCTATCTAAAACACGAAACGCTTGAGTAAAACAAAACGCAATTGCAACGTAGTTCTCGCTTACTTCGTCGTACTCTGGCAGAATTTTGTGCAAGCTACGCAACTTTTCCAACTCAATCGTACGACCACTGCAATGCCGGATCAATGCCAGCAGGTTGGAAACATCGCTGAAAAGCAAGAAACGTAAGAAAATCGCAAAAAAAACAAATTCACCTCCTAAACTGTTTGAGGAAGATGTTTACATTGAGACTTCGTTTGGGATCCAAGAGATTGACGACCTGCTGACTTTCCTTGCGTCTCTTGTCCAACCGAGTGGTCGACTGGTCGGCAGACACAGCGCTGGATTTGCGTTCAAGGGTACCAGGAGGAGAGCTCTGACAGAACAGTTCATCCAGCTGCCCAAAGTCCAATGTCAGGCCGATCTGGCCGATTTTAGAGGCAGTTCTCAGCCACAGATTGTCTTTGGTTCCAGTGAGCACTTTTGAGGCGGGCACTTTGTTCCAAGGCAGTGTTTTTAGCTTTGCTTTCGGGGTTGGCACCAGTTGCTGAGGCAGTCTCGCGCTCTCTTCCGTCTCCTTCGGTCTGCGCTGCTCGGCTGTATCAGCAGTTTTATCCATAAACGAGACACTCCGGCGAGGCTGGTCTGCTGTTTTGTGCAGACTTTGAGCTTTCAGACTCAACATTTCAGCGAACGGAGTCGTGGGAGACTGAGGCTGATCAAGTGACAGAGGCGGAGGTAAGGGGGGCGCGGCAGGAGGGGTGCTTGCGGAACTGGGCAACGGCGGGGGAGGAGGAGGGGCGGTGGGGGTGGAATCAGAGTTGGGGGTCTGTCTATGGCACGAGCAGTGACAACGTCCTTCCACTCTCAGTTTGTCCAGCATTGGGTAGGTGTTGGTGTGAATGCGCACCAGTTTGTCGGCTTCTTCCTGCAATGGTCGACAGTCAGTTAACAAGGCGAGCCACTAAACACTGTCGCTTTCGAAATCGATCCAGGTTCAAAAGATGCGAAATGGCCTCCGATATTTACTGGCCTAGTTTTTAAACAGCTTTCCGAGTGGTTTTCCTAATTACAGGTTCTGCCAAATGCAACCTGTCAGTGTTGTCCGGGCACTAAAAACGCAAAATCGCTGCATGACAGCTGCCCGCCAAAATAACCTCGTCGGTGTAGAGAGCGTTTTCGACCGGCACCGAATCACCCGCTAATGTTTTCTTTAGATCGTAAACCGGCCGCGCCAGCCATGTGTCGAACGATGAAAAAGCACACGCGTTACGCTGTTAAATCAGTCTTGGGCGCAACTTACGACCACGACTCTCATTTTTGTCATCAAAAATAAACCAAAACTGGATTTAACTGCAGCTCTATTGTAAATATTTGTAACATTACCTACCTCAGATTCTATTAGCTTTATCCGAGCGATAAATTTTTCCGCCGCCGACCAGATACAGTCGCTAATTTTGAGCTTGGAATCGATCTGTAGAAGGTGCTGCAGAATGTTAAGAAAGAGTCCTTCATGTGGAGTGTGGGAAATCTGAAATGAACGAAAATTGTGACACGTCAGGAGCGCAAATAAAAGTCTTAACGCAGCATCAATTCTCAGTGGACCCTACCTAGAGGCTCGGAAAATACAACTTTGCTCAAAGATTGGCGAGCAAGAAAAGTGGGTTATTACGGATTGGACAAAAAGGCAGATCAAAGGCGGCTGTCTACGCCAACAGCGAGAGGCCGACGGCTCGAACCGAAACAGATGCGGGCAAAAAGAGCTGCTTACTTGTTTGAGTATTGCGCAGAGAATATCTTTATGACTGTTGAGGTCGACCCCGTCCGGCCCCTGCATTTGGTCATCCTCCAGCAACTTCATCTGGGCGAACCGATCGAGCTCCTTCGATAGATGCACTCGTTCCACGCCACTGCTTTCTGACCTGAAATCCATCCTCCTGCCTACTTTTATCAGTCACGGTCCACTTTTTCGACACGCCGTCGACCCTGGCAGAAAAAGACAATTACGTTCTGCCGGCTTACCGCACGCCCGACTAGCACGTGCGCAAACAAACGACCTTTAACGGCAAGCGCTACCGGTTATACACCCAAATAACTGTAAGCGCATCGATGCTCAATTCGCCAGAACTAATACGCCCGAAATCATAGCACCTATGTTGACACGTCAAGCAGATGGCTCGTTCGGATCACACTGCAGCGCATGCCAAGCAAGGCTGGAACGAATTTAGTCTCCCACCATCCATCCGGTCCTTATCACAGTGTCTTACCATCTGCTCTAAGTCTTAGACACAAATAATAGACTGGCAACTTGTTTTCAACTCAAGTGAGCACCAGCCTTCGCTTGTGGAAATTTACTAACGCAAAGCAACTTACTAAGCCGAATCAGAAGCATCTATGACGAATTGCAGAAAAATCTTGGCCGCCCACCAATTATCGGCCCCGAATAGGGAGGGGAGGCGGCCGACTTGACGCCTTTTCTGCTGATCAATGATAAGCACTTAGAGCAAACAGACGTTAGCGCCGTGTTGCATAGATCAAAAGTGAGAGGAATGTTAGCGTGCACAGTGCCAAGGGAGAAGCAGAAGCTAAATTAGGGCTTATTGAAAGTGCGGCCACATTTGAAGGTTAGTTTTTTAAGGCCGTCGGTTTGATCGACCAACGATCACAGTGCGGTTTGTGTTTGCAGTCAAGGACAGAGCGCAGCGGGCGGGCAGGGCCGATCTGTCACCAGATTGACCAGATGACACCTCTACAGGCTCTCTCAACTGACCAACGAGCACAGTCGATTATGGCTCGGCCCCTTTGCTCGTTGGCTGACCGTGAGAGCCTATCCGCAATCTTGAAACACGCAAACAGCCGAGGCCGCCAGAGAAAGTTGTGACTTGATGACCGATTCACTTTGTCAGACCGGCGCACCAAGCCAAGCGCGTCTCCTTGTTTGGCGCCCACACATGCATAAACAAATTCAATTGAACAAATCCGCACCACGCTCCTAACCTAGCGCAACGACTGTACCGCTCAGTTGGAACAAGTAACATTTCTGACCATACATGCACTAGGGGGTTAATCCCTTAGCTGGAAAGGCCAAACCCCCTCACCCCCACCCCCGAGACAGGTTAAAGGACCCCCGACCCAAAAATACAAGTGCTAGTAGTGGCTCCCAGTACTACAAACTGGCTCAGAAATCACTAATTTTTAGCCTAAAATTCGCTTGAAAAGGCTTTGGAAACCGAATTTGGTGTTTCCGCTGCTGATATTTAAGGGAAATCGGTGTTTTTGGAAGCCCGTTTTGTCATTTTATGCTTGTTTTTAGCCCTAAAACGCTATTTGGCAGCTTAAAATAGTGATTTATAGCGTCCTTACTGAAAAAAACGTGCTAAAAACGCATTTCCAGGCGTTTTGGAGCTTTTTGAAATTTGGGTCCCCCCTCGACCCCTCACCTGAGGAAACCCCTCCCTGACCCCAGGTCGGCCCGGAGCTGTTACATGTATGTTTCAGACTCATTCCCCGCCTTGGCCAAACACCAACACGCTGCCAATAGAGCAAAGAGCAAAGAAAAACTTACTTAATTCGTTCGACGGTGCCCATAAAGTTGACACCTGCAACAGAAAAAATCCGTTCTACAAGCAGAGAAAGAGGTGTGGAATGCGGCCGGGTTGGGGCCAGAGCAACCGTGTCGTGTATCAAAAGGCCGGGGAGCGGAAATCAACGAAACAGCTGTCCGTTAATCTAAAGATTTGGCTGGTCTCTCAAGAGGTCCGGCAATACAATCAACAGCTACACTAATCACTGACGGTTCCTCATAGTAATTTGCGCCACGGGCATTGCTCCATTTTAAATTCAGACATGCAAAATCAGCACATCATTGTTCGGCATCCAACAGTAGGAGTAGTAAAGCCAAGCAAAGAACCTAGCCAAGCAGCTAAGGCCGTCTGCTGCATGTCTGGATCCTTAGTCAAGGATCGGCAAAAGCAAACAGCAGTGATTTTAAACGCAAACACATTTTTTGGTCCAAGCCCCTCGTCGAAACGTTAGCGGCGACCAGCCAACACAGGTACTAGGCAGCGGCATACATGTAATCACGGGTACGATCAAGTCAAAACAAAGGTCGAACGCACACGCACAGTCGGCGGGAACGGGGCAAGCGCCGTAAACAAATACAAGACAACACAAAAGGCTTACCAAGAAGCTCGTGACGCAGAGTGCGTCTGGTGTTAATGTCAGGAGACGCAGAGAGAAGACAGTTTATGAGAGAGAGCAGCGAGTTTCGGTGCGCCACATCAGAGACGACAGCCAGCTGTCGGACCAGTGGTTCGAACCGGTAGCGAACGTCCAAATGCTGCTAAAACACAAATCACCATAAACGGCGGTAACCAGAGGCAGAGGCCGCTAATAGTTTGGCCGAGGGGAATAAATTGATAGATTAATTATGGCGGCCGCCGAGCACAAAGATTTATTAAGACGGTGTCGTGAAGGGTCCAAATAGCCAGTCAGCGAGGAACAGTCGCCGCTGCACGAGTGTTTGACCAGTTCCACTTGGACAAATAAACTCTCGGCGCGAAAACGACGCCCTCAAAGCACCAACACTCGACTGTCTTCTTCGAAACGCGCCGAAAACACTCAGAGCCTTTCTGCAGTCAGGGTAGCACCAAATTCAATAAGCAATATAAGGAAAACGGACATAAAGCGTTCGTTTCGGTCCTTTTATTCGTGTGAACCGAACGCCGTCAGTGGCATCCTGCAGGGGAGCCAGTTTTTGCAGCGTTCGTTTGTGCTCGATTTAAACGATCGCATCCTGCCTCGCAGCTTTCACCCGAATTCTGCTTGCTCACTTGTCCCCACACAACTACTATGCAAAGCCAATTGATCCGCTCCTATCAGCACTGCATCGTAACAAAGCACGGAGCGCTACTGACGAGTAACAGCATCCAATGATGAAAGAAACCGCTGACAAAAGCAAAATAAGCAAGTCTGGTAGCACTGAGACTTTGAGGCATCAGATTCAATTTATTTAACAAACCGAAATGGATGGTGAGGGAGGGAGCACCAACGCACTGCTTCTGCTTAAAAAATTCTTCCGCTGCTAAGATTAATTTGACGACAGATCGCCACCAATTTGCATTGTGATTGGTCGGTCGGTTTCCAAAGTGGGCGGAGTTTCGTAAGTTTTCCCTCTCAACCGACGGCTATCCTAGCTAAGGGGCATGCAACAATTACATAATCGTGTCTTTGCCCATTTTCGGACCCCTCTTCCCCATGATAATCGCTCGTAATAATTTCCTGACCCCCACCACTTTCAACAGCTACTAAACCGCCCAGCCCCTGAAGCCCCATCTGAACTTGACAGAGTGACACCCAAACGAACTCCTGGAGGGGAAGAAGACATAACTGAAAAAGAAGTAACTACAGCCTTGAAACAAATGAGAAGTGGAAGAGCACCAGGAATTGACGAAATCACCCCAGAAATGTTGAAAGCTGACAGATGCGCAACCACCCACCAACTAACAGAGTTCCTTAACCTTTGTTGGCAACAAGAAAAGGTACCCGAAGAATGGCACCATGGGATACTGATCCCTATATGGAAAGGTAAGGGGTCCAGAGAAGACTGTAAAAACTACCGTGGAATTACCCTACTGCCAAGTCCAAGCAAACTGTTAGCCCGAATCATCCTTAATCGTGCACTTCCACACCTTTTGAAAACAAGGAGGACAGAGCAAGCCGGTTTCACCCCTGGAAAGTCAACTATTGACCAGATTTTTTTCACTGCGCCAGATTGTGGAAATTGGAAGAGAATTTCGGAGACCACTGTACATGGCCTTTATTGATCTACGGCAAGCTTTTGATTCGATCGACCGAACAAGACTGTGGAGAATACTTGAGCTGATTCAAATCCCGGACAAATTGAGAAGCATGATCAGAGTGCTATACCAAAACCCCAAAGCAGCAGTACGAGCATGTGCCAGCGAATCAGAAAAATTCGAACTTCAGACCGGTGTAAGACAAGGATGTGTGATAGCGCCAACCTTATTTAATGCAGCCATTGACTACGCCATGAGGAATGTTGAGACAGCCACACAGGGCTTTTGCATTGGCCAACACAAGCTGACAGACCTAGACTTTGCTGATGACATAGTCTTCTTTTCCCACTCCCTACAAGAACTAGAGCTCGGATTGTACATGATCAGTGATGAATTTGAAAAGCTGGGACTGACCATAAACTGGGATAAGACTGAGCTGATGGCAGGAGACTACCTCAACCCCCCACCTTACCTGAATATAAATGGGCACCAGGTCAAATTTACCCAGGATTTCAAGTACTTGGGATCAGTGATATCAGCCAGTGGTACGTGTGAACGGGATATTGACCGAAGGATTGCGACTTGTCGAACCAAAATGTCAGCACTGTACAAGCCACTATGGGCAAGACGGGACATTTCGCGAATAACCAAGATGCAGATTTACCAAGCGGTAATAGCTTCCTCATTACTGTATGGCGCTGAAACCTGGGCACTGACTAAAAGAGACGCACAGAAACTAGACGTGTTTGACAACCAGGCGCTGAGACGAATCGAGCAAGTGCAATGGTTTGACTTTGTAAGGAATGAAGAGATTCGGAGGCGAACCAAGCAGCCATATGCATCCAAATTGGCCCAGATAAGCAGACTAAGATGGTATGGACACCTGAAACGCATGCCCCCAGACGCAACCCCTAGACTGCTATATGAACATCAGTGGCGAGAGCTTGGCTGGAAAAGACCACTTGGGCGCCCAAAAACCCGCTGGAAAGATATAATCCAAGATGATCTGCAAGAGATACGCGCAAACCCTGAAAACCGACAGCAGTGGAAGCGGGCTCTGCACTCATTGAGGCTCCGCAACGCCCCGACCTAGGGGAAAGCGAATTAAGTCAAAGTAAGTCACCCCTAATTACGTAATAATTTGGCTACACCCCGACATTTCAATTTTTGGAGAGCTGCAGCCAAAATTTTTGTGTTCAATTCCATGTAAAATGACGTTTTTAATAAAATAACATCTGTATACAAAAGATTTTGATAATTTTCTGAATTTTCTTTGTCGATAAGCTACAACTGCATGTACATATAGTCTTCGGTTTGCACAGAACCAATATTTGGTGGATTATTGTTACAGATGAAACCAAAGTGTATTGGATTTTACGGCTGCTGCCATATGACTAGCAGTGCTATACCCTTATGCATCTACCGCTGTTTATGGTACCGGCACCATCCATGGCACCACCACGTTCAGAAACTGTGGTAACCATATATGAATGGTACTGGCACCAATGGCACCACCACAGACCGCGAACGTGGGGGTACCATATATGTATGGTGCCGTGCCACTAGCCTAGGTACTGGTACCTTAAACGGCGTTAAGCGCCAGACTGCAGAAACTCTTAGTAATAAGATCTCAAAGGTCACAGCGTAGGGACTACTGTTGTTTAATACCAGATTTTTCAAATGCGTATGCGTATACGCATTCCAATTACAAATGCGTATAAGTTTGCGTATACGCATTGCAAAAATCAATGCGTATTTTGCGTATTGCGTATGCGTAATGCGTAATCTCAGAAACAATGAGAAATTTCACTGAACGGCTTTTTTGGCTCTACAGTATGCTGTTTAGGTATCCAACTTTATAATCCTGGTTTTTAGACATACTTGAGCCTTATTGATAAATTCCTGCCAGCAAAGAATTGCAGTATGTATATGTACGGTACGTATGTTTTCGACAGGCAAGAGATATGCGCTTTCCTGCAAAAAATTTAGTCGAATGTTCACTTCCAGAAGAAGTCTAGCAGCATTCAGATTCAATCATAATAAGCATACACTGGAAGCACAAACAGATAGCCTGAGCATACAACACAACTGATGTCACACTAAACCATGGAAACTCTAAATTCAAGGATTTATCACACGTTTCCTTTCCTCTTAAAGCTTAGCATCGTTTTTAAATATTAGCAAGCACAACTTAGCATACATGTAACAGGTCATCCGCCGAAGGAGGGAGGGGCGTTGGGGGTCTGGCGCCGGGGGGTCTGAGCCCAAATTTAGGGAGCGGGTTGGGCACTAAAAACGCTCAAAATCGCAAAAAATCACAATTTTTCGGCTAAAAATCATAAAAAAACGCAATGAAGTGAAGTGAAGCACAGCTAAAAAGTGCTGTTTTACAGGCGATTTTGGCAATTTTTGTGTCTGTAATTGCAAAAAATTGCTCAAAAAATTACTTGCCAGAAAATCGGCGGGGGTCCCCATCCTAGGGGTCTGGCCTAAGTCAGGTGGGGGCAAATCCCCAGAACCCCTGTTGCATGTATGCAACTTAGTGAAAGCTTCAAATTATCTCAGAAAATTTCTGGTACCCTCACTTCACACTAAAAACACAAAGAATGACCATTTGGTAACAACTTAAACTAAATTTTTTGCATGAAATTCGAAAAGGCAGCTACTTTTTAGACCCAATACGCATTACGCAAAAATATGCAAACGTTTGGCAGAATGCGTAATAATATTGCGTAATGAAATTCAAATGCGTATGCGTATGCGTATGCGTATACGCATTCTGAAATGCAATGCGTACTTTGCGTAATGATATGCGTAATGCGTATACGCATGCAACAGTAGTAGGGGCGACTAACAGAATTACATAGATTTCCAGCTAATAATTCAGCTATTTTGCGATCGTGGATTGTTTTACAAAATTTAAGCTCATTTTCCTCTTATTTGCTTGCTTGTCACAGTAACAAAAGAGATTAGAACTGTTTTTATACAATGTAGCTATGATCTTAGCAAAAATTCTTCAAATTTATGTTTGATCTGAATGTTCCACTTTTGTCGAAACCTGTTAACCTGGACCTAAATTAATTAATTAAATAACTTTGTTATAACTATACGACTCCGGAACGTGCCCTCGTACCAGTGGCGTATCCAGGGGGTGTAGGATGGGTACACCCCCCCTTTGCGGTGGAGGTAGGAAGAAAAAATCTGTCAAAAATAAGCGAAACTAATGAATTATGTACCAAACCTGTCTATTTTGTACTCAGAATGCCTTTTAAATGCGTTTTTGAAGGCTAAATTTTCAAAATTTTCTCGCCCTGGTCGGGCAGAAGCCCAACCAGGCCACTTTAAACTACTAAAACTTGTAATTTCTGTTAATTTTAATCCTGGAATGCGTTTTAAACGCGTTTTTTAAAACAAATTTTGCTAAATTTTCTTACCCTGGTTGGGCAGCGGCCCAACCAAGCAACTTTAAAATTTTACACCCCCCTTTCCGAAATCCTGGATACGCCACTGCCTCGTACTGATGCGTACCCCTAGGGGTATTTTTCTATTTGGAAAACAGGCCCTCCGGTGAGTGCCCCGCACTGATGCGTCTTTAGGGGTATTTTATATTTGGAAAACAGCCCGCCCGGAGCGTGCCCTATACCGATGCGTCCCCTTGGGGTACTTTTATGTTTTAAAACAGGCCCTTCGGAGCGTGCCCTATACTGATGCGTCCCCCTAGGGCTACGGGTATTTTTATATTTGGAAAACAGGCCCTCTGGAGCGTGCCTATACTGATGGGTCCGCCAGGGGTATTTTTATATGTAGTCCAAAAGTACTCTAAAACCCCTGATTTTTAAGTCTAAGTCCTTATTAATAAGCGAGAAATTCGATTCGGAAATTTTTCTCCCATAGTTAAGGATAGCGATTTTCGGGAGGCTACACGTATATCTCAGGACTGGAGCCCCAAATCCACAAATCCTTTGCAGTTCAATGACAACTCACAGTATATATTAGTGCAGTAACTTATAGCTCTCTGCGTATAACTTTCAATTTTGGGTCTGAAGATCGACTGGTCCAGTGAACGACTCTTAATTGGTTTCAACTACATACAGTACATGCCTAGTCATTTGCTAAAGGACAAAAAGTGCTATAACAGATATAGTACCTGCCACGCGCTCAAACAATCCAAAGCCAGTTGGTGGCCGCCAGGATACACAGCAACTGTGCAAAGGAAGTCAACGGTGGCGGTGGCTTTGGATAAAGCGGAAATGCAGGTGAGATCTAGAAGTCAGCTATTAAAGCAAACTGCAAAGCATACACCTCATAACTCAAGATCTAACCATTCACCACAGAGTTCACAGCATCTTTGTTGTCGGACAAATATTCTATTCTTTCCTGTATGTCCAGCCTTTCCATATGTCTTAGTGTTGTGAAAATAGCTTCATCTGTATTTGACAGCAGAGCACTAAAAAGCAGATGCGTTTTTGAATTTGAAGCAAATCCCTTCTCCTGGGGATCTACTGTAGACAAAAGAAACGCAAGAGGTTTTGAAACAGTAGCAACACTAATGTGAAAAATTTAAAAACTTGGATTTAAACTGCATCTCACGTACAGTAGACTTAAAGAAACAGTCAATGTTTTGCCATTTTTTACAATTCTTCTTTCAATTTTTCGTTTCTTACGAGTCCACTTTTAATTCCTACTAGGAGATCAAGGGAGTGTGCAATATACATACCCACTCCAACTGCGCACGTACAGTGTACGTATGCCACTGGCAAATGAAAGGCAAGCAAGACTCTACATACGTACAGCACTGGCAGCAGAGGTAGCCACTATGCTGAAGAAGCAAGGCAGTGGTCAGAACAAACAGTAAGAGCTTGCTTAGTAAACTGGAACGGTGAACTATGAAAGAACGGCTGAACGCAAGTGAAGCGGGGAATGCAAAGGTGCCGAAGAGAGCACCACTGAGTCAGAAGGTTGACGAGAGTGGGCGCACAGTACACTGCGCCGATGGCTCAGCAAACAAGCGCCCGAGTGGTCTAAAAGTGCTACGGGTCAGTAGAGGTACTAGCTTCGCAAAACCGGCTAACTCCACTTAATAATGGTCATTCATTCCACAGCACGCGCCTCTCTGTTACACTCTGCGCTCTACACCTACTACATTTGGTTGTTCATACCCATTTACGAAGCAAAAAAGCCTCCAAGATGGTACGTACTAAGAACCTACACATAGCAGACGAATGAGCTGATTCTCTACATAGTACGTACATACCTACACTCGGGTACTTGGAGCGAGGACAGATAAGTGTGGACGACGTCCAGCGGCGGTCGGTTGTAAACTACCAAGACGCATAGATACCAGAGGTGGACATGTGAATTACAATGAGTTATCGCCCAACTCACACAAGAGAATATGATATATTAGAAAACTGGGGCCAGGGTCAGCTGGCTGTGCGCATGGACAACAGACATCAACAGAACCTCGGTCGATCTGTCTGATCAGCCATTCACTCACTGATTATAGCCGACACCAAATTTACTAAAATGCAGGCGCGGAGCCTAAAGGCCGACGTCCGACATTGATATGATTTGCAATTTATTACAAATGAATGCGTGTACATACAAGAGCGCCTAGAACAATCGGCCTTGCCACTTCGGAACATGAACGGTTACGGCACGCAGTGTCGTTTCTGATCACGACCACAGTTTCACACAGTCACTGGCACTGGCTATCAAGGTCAGTGTGTCGTTTTTGCGCTTGGTTGCGCAAAAAGTGTAAATTCGCAAAAACTACGCACGTGTACGACAAGCATAACGCAAAAACAAGACAAGAGAACGAAAACGCCACCGGCTTGGCGTGTAGGGAGCTTTGTTTACGCCTTTACAACTGATTTGAATTTGAAACGGCCCTGAACAAATAATGTCTCGTGCCCAACCCGAACAGTGTGTTTAGCTAAATGCCATTGCCTTTCCGATAACAAAAGCAAATAAGGACAATGATTCAAAGAGTAGAAAGGAATCCGAACTGCTAGGCCAGTTTGGTCGATCAGGTAAACGCAAAAAATGGAGAGTGACCATGTACGCTCGGTTACGATTCATACAGTAGAGGACAAAAATGTACACCCCTTCTACCTTTACTCATTCGTATTGTTCTCTGTCATTAATTTAACGATTTCGCTCAAATTTTCAGAATTTAATGAACAAGATAACTGAGTTCCTCTTGTAAAAGTTTGGCGCGAAAATTCCAAGTCCTGCTGGTTCTGTGGGCCCAAAACAGAAATTGTTTATCTGTCGAGCTTTCTGGCAAATTCTATGTCAATTAACAACTGATTCAGAGCTTTGATTCCATGAGCCAATTTGTTCAGTGCTATTTAAGAAACGAATGAAGGGTGCTCGTTTGAATGGAGCCTGTCAGACACGTGAAAATGACACCAAAAATTGCTGCCGACCCAAATTTGAGGGGGTGTAGCTCCGGTTCCAAGGGGTTCCTGTTTGCCGAGCATGCACCGTTGGTCTTCGACTGTGCTCTATTTTAACAGGTATTAATATCAGCCAGATCCGTGGGATACCCTGCTTGCCCCTTCAAAGCTGTCTTTCTCGCAAAATGCGTCTTAAACCAGTGGGGAGTACAGTTTGTATGTTACCCATACATGTAACAGGTCATCCGCCGACGCGGAGGGTGGGTTCGGGGGTCTGAAACCTAATTTTGGGGGAGGGTCAGGGTACTAAAAACGCTCAAAATCGCTATTTTCGCCTAAAAATCGTAAAATAACGCTAATTTGGGCTCAAAGTAGTCGCCACACACTCAAAGACTGGGCTTGGTCTGTCCAGACTCCAGGGCTCAAAGCTTTGGAAAACAGGCCCTCCGGAGCGTGCCCTATATCTATGCGTCCCTAGTGT
>JASANB010002017.1:0-163635 GCA_030248155.1 Sabatieria punctata | reverse complement strand
GGTGGTCAGAACTGCTAGAGTAAAACCTGCTCATGGGCGTACTACTGTGCGTGCTATTAAACTGTTGGTACCACTCGAAGGACCGACAGATAATTGATAACTATTTTTAGTTTGATTGCAGCTAACAAGACAGTGCACACTCGTGGTCGTCTGTCCGCTGGTCGATTTCCGGCCAAGTCTTCTTCTGCTGGGAGTGTCATGAAGTTCATGAACTAACAACTAACTTTCCACTGTACTTTACTAATTCATCTATACTTATGTTCAAACTTAGCGGCTACCGTATTGTTGTTGATTGTGAAGTGTCGTTGTTGCTTACAACATTGCTTGATGATTCGAATGTTGAGCTGGCCGGACTATTGTTGTTGTGTGTAAAATAAAGAGGGAAAAACCCTATCGGTTGGTACTGTCGTTCGCTGGTAATAGTAAAACGGCTCGTCTGCTCTCTATTATTAGGTGGTGTCGTTTCTTATTAGCTCAGCTCCAGTCTTGTCACCGTCGTCGCTTCACAACGCTCTATTTGTAGTAATTTATTGGTCGAAACGTGGAAGACAGCATACATGCTACAAGGTCGAAAACTGCACGACAGCGCTGTTCTGGATGGCGAGGTCTATGTGTGTGGTGGAGATGGAAGTGGCTACAAGTATTTAGATTCATGCGAGCACTTCTACAAGAACAAATGGGAGTTCACTGCCCGGATGTCAACTAAGAGGGTGGGGCTTGCATTAGTAGCACTTAAAGCAGACATCTATGCTATTGGAGGCGAGAACTCGTTTGAGAAGAGACTGAACTCAGTGGAGAGATACTCTCCTCACACAGATTCCTGGACAGCAGTGGCCTCCATGCACGCTAAACGAGCATTCCACTCAGCTACAGTGCTCAATAGCCAAATCTATGTCTGTGGAGGGGAAAAGACTGCATGGTCCTGTGAGCGCTACCACCTACTAACCAACCGCTGGAATAAAATTTCACGAATGAATAAGCCACGATTTCGATTCGATTTGTTGTCAGACGGCAATGGGACTCGCCTGTTTGCTGTTGCTGGAGGAGATCTTGGCGCAGAGACAACAGTGGAGGTGTTCGATGCAAAGACAAACAAATGGACTTTGCTAAAAAAGCGACTTATGTTTGATAGAGAACGCAGTTCAGCTGTGCTCATCAGTCAGTGAACTTCTACATAAACTTATCCACGAGTTACAGTGTGTCACTGTCAAAAATATTGTTTCTTCTCAGATTAGTAGTCCAGGTTTTTCCGGGTTATGATTAAATCGCAATTTCTGAAAGAATTGAAAGAATTCAGTTTCTGATAAGGGAGCCTTCCCAATTTGGTCTGGGTCATCTTACGGGTTTCAGTAATATTTTGCATATCTTGATGGCAGATGATGAAAAACTGTGATGCACCAAGTTTGAGCTCGATCGGCCTACCTTCTACTTCTATGTGGTCCTTGGTGGGTTATACTGTAACTGCTTTGTGTGGTGTACACACGCATATAAAGATTTTTCTAAACACGCAAGACCCCTATGGTGGTCAAAACGCTTTTATCTTGCATTGTGTCAGAAAATGTATTGCACTGAGTTACATAACCTATAAAATCCATGACCATGCATGTATGTACACATAGCCCAACCTTGGACAGGGCAAGCATTGATTGCACATAATTAGGCTTCACTGAAGATCTGAATAGCCTGAAGATCTGGATGATCTGAAGTTGATATGTTAAGCAGAGAGCGGCTCTCTTTTTCAAGTCATCTCCATCATCCAAGTTTCCTGTACTTCAAACACCAATTTTCTTGCCTGTCTAATGTCGAAACTCTCTCTCTCGCTGTAGCTGGTCTAACTTTTTCCTAATACTGGATCACGAAGAAGCACATGGTCCATCATCTCTCCAATCCCACTCATCCTCATGGCAACAAACATGCTGCAACTTGAGACTTTCCTTGACTGACTCGACTCTGTGTGTGTAGAGCCTGCTTGCTTACCCATTCGCAAGCTTGCTTTCTGATTTGAGTGAACTGTTTGAAGCCGCTTTTGTTGCCTTTTCTAGGGGATGTGCTGTCAAGGACGTTGAATTAAAGGGGTCTCTGATTTGAAAGAAAAATGTGCAACCACCGCTTGCTTCTGGTTTAGTACCTTTTCAACCGATACTATTACATACTCTTGGTCAAACTCAAATTACAAATTACAAATAAGTTTATGATATATACTACATGTACGTGCCAGAATGTAATAAAAACATATGTTAGAATGCAATCTGCAATAATAACACTTATCATTGTTCTCGGCCGGTTGGTTATATTTAAACAATGCATTACAAATGTGTGTATACCTATTGCCTATAAGCATATGCCTTTCAGATTAGCAAAAACCACTTAACATGCGTGATTTACGTATGCATGCATGAGAGCAATATTTAGATTTTTTAAGAAGCCATGCGTGTCAACCAAAAACTTAGTGCAACCTATGACAATTATCATTTTTGTTGGTATTAACAATACATTATGTACATTCAAAGCTCATAAGTTTGCAAATTCTGTTTTGAAACAAAATAGAACTTCTCTACTCATGTACAAATTTGGTAGCAAAGGTTTTGAGAACAATCTGGAAATGCTGCTCTTCGATTGCAGTCAAAATGGTAAAGTTATCTTTATCAGCATGCATGCCTTTCAGATCAGCGAAAACCACTTAACATGCGTGATTTAGGTATGCATGCTTCACAGGAATATTCAGACTTTTTAAGAAATATGCATGTCAACCAAAAACTTAGCGCAACGGAACCTTCGCAGCGGCTATTTATACAGCAACCATTTTAGAAGATTTACTTGTTCACTTCGAAAAGACCGAACGCTATAGCTGTCAGAATCCATACCTGAATAGCAAGTTCGGCTAGGGTAAACGAATAGTAGGTAAAAAAGCAAGTACATATAGGTAAAAAAATAGTGCTAAGTTTTCGTAACCGAATAATTTTTCATGTAAAGAAACCATGAATATTATGCTACAACATGGGTTTAAAATACGAATAGCAAGTTCTGGTAAACGAATAATAGCAAGTCTCAGGTAAACATGGTCTTTTCGAAGTGGCTATTCTAAGTCATCAAACCATGAAAGTGGTGGTTTGCTTACTTTTCTTACTCTTTTGTACAATTGCAAACTCAGCAGGAGCAGGTAGTCGGTTCTTCTTAACATATTTTTTGGTTTTTGCACTTGTTTTGTTTCAGCGCCGGAAAATGTCAACAAACCAAGTAAGGCAAATAGGGATTTTTAGGTCAAACTATAGAACAGTGCCTCAAACTTCAGTGAACTGTCACTTTCTGGACCTTTTGTTCATAGTCGATGAGTCGCAAAGTTTGATTGGCGATCCATACATGCAAGTATGCTAGTTTTCTTCTTAACAAATTTTATAAATTACTGGTCTTAAGTTTTTAAAAACTCTTTTCAACAAATATAAAATAGGTACTATTACTGGTGGAATGCTACTTTGGCTTAGCTTCTAACCAGGGTTGTATATTTTTCCGAAAAAAACCTCGGCCTGTTTTTTTCCAGTTTTTTTTCGTTTTTTTTCCGGTTTTTTTCCTAAATCGCGGAAAAAAACTCCAGCCCAAGTTCTGAGTATCCTAGGCTGGTTTTATGATTCCTAACGCTTTCTAGCGCCTTCCTCAGTCTTGTTAGACCAGAAATACACGTGTTGCATTGATATAAATCACGAAACAGGCATGAAACTGTGCCTGGCAGGTTCCATAAGTAACGCTATATGCAAATTTTCTTACAGCAGTTTGCATTTTTGTTTTTTCATGCCAAATTTGGTCTTTTTTGTTGTTTTTCTAACAGTTTTGAGTCAGTATGGCCTATTATACATAGCAAAAGTCCATTTTTTAAACGAAAAATGACGTAAATTAGCTATTTTTAGCTTGAGTTTTTTTCCGCGATTTATGTTTTTTTCCGACCCTTAGGAAAAAAAACCGGTTTTTTTTCGGAAAAAACAGTTTTTTTCCGGTGTTTTTTTCTCACCTCACATCCCTGCTTCTAACACAAATCCAAAGTTTTTGAATGTCGACATAAACAACAGAGATCACAGTTAAATGATTGTATATCTTTGTACCTAACTAACCCTAAGCCTGACTCAGAAGCTTAAGCTTGAAACCAAGGCGGTTAACAAGTAGAGTGGTCAAAAGTTGAAGGATTGGGCTAGACTTCTTTTTTCTGTGTTCAGTGTACATTTTCAATTCAGATAAAAGAGTTGCTAACATCAATACCGAAAATGCTAGGCGCTCAGTACGTGAACCATCGAGATATGCGTCTAGCACTGATCAGATATGGTGGTCAAGTGCGAACTGAATTCACTTTCAATGATGCACCAATGTATTCCGAGTACGCAGACACAGTAAACGGCATGAAACAAATGAGTGGTCTGTCTAAAGCTGACATGTGCGTCCTATTCTATTCTATTAATCAAACATTCTTCGGTTTTCAAGCGATTTATGTATTTTTTAGGGCTTTCAAGGCAGCCCGCGATTATGTATTCGACAAGAAACGCGGACTCCGTGACCCTCCATTTCCGCACGTCATCCTGCTACTTTCGGACGGAAAGTAAGATTAGAATCTACACAACTACAAACAGTTCAAAAGCATTGTTTAGAAATTTAGAACATCACGACCCAGCGCCGATAGCAAAGGAACTGGCAGAGAACTACAACACGTCTATTTTTGCCATAGCCATCAGAGGTCAGGATGATATCAGTCTCCAAAACTTAGCCAACGTTTGCACTGGGGACCACTGTGTATTCTATGCTAATGAAACGCGCCAACTAATAGAAAGACTGAATGGCGAGATAAAGGCTCACTGCTTTGGTATATTCTATATTATGCAATTTTTTATGCTATTAGCTGCTTGAACACCTTACAGCTTGTCCTGGCGACGTTCTGTTCTTAGTTGAAACGTCTGAATTGATTACCAAAGCTGGAGTTGATGTGGTA
Source organism: Sabatieria punctata (assembly GCA_030248155.1). Taxonomy (NCBI): domain Eukaryota; kingdom Metazoa; phylum Nematoda; class Chromadorea; order Araeolaimida; family Comesomatidae; genus Sabatieria; species Sabatieria punctata. The sequence goes on along the minus strand of JASANB010002017.1, from coordinate 158,666 downwards.
AGTGTCCTTGTACAGTAGCACATTCCAGAGGTGCCTATAAACATCCACTTTACTTAGACGTGGGTGGGTACACCCCTTCCTTCAGATGGAAGCAAGTAGGAAGAAACTTGAAACTTTATTACTGCACACGATTTAACAGAGCTTGTCACATTGGAGAAAAAATAGAGAAGCTAGAGCAAGAATGATACCAGAAAAAACTCAAAACCCCAATACCCAATACCCAATACCCAATACACAACCCTATTGCCTGATACAGACATCTCAATACAATACACCCAATACCTACTCAGTAGGCTAATTTTTCAAAATTTTCCTAGTCGAGCTGAGACTGATTCTTTTTAAAAACCCTGCATACAGTGTAGTGTATGTCTAAGTTTGTATACTGTAGGCGTTAAGCCGAGTGGTTGACGTAATGTCACGTTTGGACATTGGACCCGAGAGAGAGAAGGTGCACGTAGCTCTGACCACATTCTCCTACCCCATGCACACTGCTGTTCGCTTCAACTTTTCCGCTGGTACCGACATGAAAATTATCAAAGCCAAAATAGATGAGCTCAAAAAGATGTGGACGGATGTAGCTGGTCTGTCCGATTTGGGATGGTTTGTCTGCTTAGAACCAATTTTTTGCATAACTACCAGATGCTGCAATATATTTAGGGGTCTGCGAGTGGCTCGCCAGGTCTTTTCGGGCCGACAACAATGTGGACTGCGAGGAATGCAACCGTCAGCCCAGTTTCTCATAGTTTTCGCCCAAGGATTGTAAGCGGTCGCTAGCCTATTACAGGTGTGAAATTGTCTATTTCAGCCAAGACACCATACTTCCCCCTTGGCAGTACCCGCGTGACTGGCCAGACCCAGTGATGGAGGCAAACATGTTGCGCAAAGAATCGCCAGACTTGATGGTTTATGCGGTGGCGGTGCCCAGTGATGCCAGCAAGAAGAGCAAGGACCCCTGTTACAAAGAAGCCTTCAAGACTGTTGGGTCATTCGAGATCGTAAGAAAAACCTTGGTCAAGATCACTGGCTCAGAGAAGAACGTCTACTGCTTCAACGAAACTGAAAATGTGGCAATGCGCATACAGAGCATGGTGGACCACATGCCCAACTGTGTGCCGCCGTTGCCTATGCCTAGTAAGCAACGCAACATAGTTACTTGGGATCGATGCAATGTAGTACTGAGTGTTGCAAAAAAGAACGGGCAATTAATCGGATAATTTTCGATGGAGTGACCAGATTACATAGATTTAAGAAACTGCAGTCTCTAGTGCTAGGATTTTTTTGGCGAAACCGGGCGTAATTTTTCTCCTCTCACACAGTCAATTAAATCGTACAGTTTCTCGTTTATGCGCACGTTCCTTTTCTTAGCAATTCTTTCTACACACGTAAAACATATCATCATAATTTGTAAATACCGAGGAAAATTGTTATTGAAAATTTCCACTTTTTTCTATATCATCAGTAATTTAACTTCCCTCATCATTTACTAGTGTTGATATTTGATTAATAATGTTACTATGTTAGCTTTTGCTTTAATTTTACTTTAGCATATTTATAAAATCTTCATGGTTATCGTAAAAAATATTTATACTTTTTTACAATTTTGGTTGTAGGTAATCACTCTCCAGTTAGTATTGCTCTTTTCCAAGAGCGTTTTTTCTTTTCCAATAGCTTACAAAATATTAACACTAATAAAAATGAATATGTAGGCCCTCCTGACATATGACCGAAAACGATATTTTTATTTATGAAGTTTTGTTATTTTTCGTGTATTTAGTGATGCGTTACGATCTGACTAGGTATTGAAAATAAACCAACAGTGAGAGAAAAGCACTTAGGATTTCAAAAATTCTGAACTTTTTTAATTCAGATTCCTTTGCATTCTTCTCTTTAGAATAAGAAAACGCAAAATTATTAATATACATACTTGTAAGTTTGTACACAATTAAATACAATTATATATGCATGTACAGTATATGCTGAACACGAATAATTTCCTGAAAAACTCCACAAACCTGTAGATTTATCTAATTTAATCACTGGTTCAAAAGTTACTCGGGTTAATTGACCGGTTCTTTTGGGGTACATACACCCCATATGCACACAACTGCTGAGCAACTACATTATTATTTATAGTGAATTATACCACTACGGAAGCACCACCAAGCAACTACACCACCACAGTACCAACAAACACCACAGAATAACCAGCGAAACCACCAAAACTGTAAACTGCTGTGAAGAAGCACGCTAGTGCGTTGTTTGTTGAGACAACCGTTCTAACCCTAATAAAAGTTCTGCAGCCAGTCTTGTCTCCTTTAGATTCAGCTGTTATTAAAAGATCTACACGATATTCTGCAATTTTCTACTGTCTGTCTGCCTATAGCATAACTGTTTTATTCTTTCTTTTCTCGGTAAGAAAGTGGTTCTGTTCTGTTGTGTTTTGCAGGAGGACAACTTCGCATGCGGTTGGGTTGGATGGCAGTCAACTATGGCTAAGGAAGAGATATTTACTGGCAGGAGTGTGAGGTGTACATGTATTTTTGGTGTTTTCCGTTTTTTTTTAAAACAGGTTTTTTCCTAAGTGTCAGAAAAGCAAAATTGCGGAAAAAATTCTTAGCTAAAATAACTAATTTATGACATTTTTCAGTAAAAAAATTGACTTTATTGTTTCATAATAGGCCAGACTAGTAGTGTTTCCGATCAAATTAAAATTAAATAACAAAATTAAATTGTTTTGGCCACAATCACCAAGTAAATAGCAATTTAATAACAAATTAAATTTCTCGCGATGACTGTCAAACTAATTAAAATTATATTTAATTTCGTAAAATTGGCCTAGAAATTTGATATAAATTTGATATAAATTTGCTTAGTTTGGCAGCTTCACTAACCAAAGTCTGGCTACAAAACAACAAATTCAGTCCAAAGATACAGATACTGTATCCTTGTTCATGCTTATAGCAAAGATATCAACTCATTAAATGCTAATTTGTAGACCATTTGTTACCATCTGAAGAAAGGTCAACTCATTTTGGACTGACACGACCCAGGTTTTGAGCTGTTTCCTCAGGAATTGAGTATTGATTTTAGCAAATTTATATTTAATTCATAGCAAATAACAAATTTGTATCAAATTAAATTTAAGAATTAGGGCACCAAGCAAATTAATAGCAAGTTATTTTCTTCTGAAGGCTAAGCAAGCAATTTAATAGTTATTTAATTTCAAAATAAATTTACTCGGAAACACTACAGACTAGCTCAAAACTGTTAGGAAAACAACAGAAAAGACCAAAATTAGCAGGATAGAACAAAAAGACAAGCTGTAGTAAGAAAATTTGCATATAGCATTCATTAATGGGACCTGTGAGGCACTGTTTCATGCCTGTTTCTTGATTTATTTAACTCAAATATTAGTATTATGATGCTGGCACCGAAAGCTGGTTACAGCGAGTAGGTAAAATGGGAACCAACTGGATCTGCCATTGCACCGAAGCCGCTCCTATAGCATGCGGCGTTGGAGGGAAGATCAACGACGTCAGGAGCCGTCTGGCAAACCAGCAACAAGGCCAATACCGGTTTAGATGAAGTGGCCGGGCGGGCGTTGGGAGCTGTCGGCACCCTGACGTCACGACGTCAGGGCGTTGGGAGCTGTCGGCACCCTGACGTCACGACGCCAGGGCGTTGGGAGCTGTCGGCACCCTGACGTCACGACGCCAGGGCGTTGGGAGCTGTCGGCACCCTGACGTCACGACGCCAGGGCGTTGGGAGCTGTCGGCACCCTGACGTCACGACGCCAGGCACTCTCTTAGTACCTGGCGCGCCCAACAGCATGGCCAGAGTGGCTTGGCAGTGAAAGAAGGGCAAACGTCCGAGATGACGAACACTACGGGGGTCGCGCAATGGACCGCAGAGGTCTGAGCGTAGTGCCGTAAGGCCCCCTCACATCGGATCGGATCGGATAATGGGACCTGTGAGGCACTGTTTCATGCCTGTTTCTTGATTTATTAAACTCAAATATTGGTATTATGATGAAAAGTCAATATCTGGACACTAGAGATGTGCACGGGCTCCTTTTTTCCGGCCCGGCCCAGCCCGGCGGGCCGATCAGGTGAGGCATGCCCGGCCCGCCATGCCCGACGGGCATCAAAATCGGGCCCGGCCCGGCCCGGCTTGTGCACATCTCTACTGGACACTAAAGGCGTATTCATACTCGTGTAGAAAAAGATCGCCACGCGACTTTTTTGTAGAAAAACTCGTTTAAAGTATGAAACGCGCCCAAACGCCGCGCGAGATCTTTCCGCTCGCGACAAAAATCTACAAAAATGTAGGTAAAAAAATTGAACTATTTTTTTGTCTTTTTTTGTCGCCGGCCTTTTTTATGTTGAATTTTCAGTGGTAGGAATGTGTAAACAATATTGTTTTAGTTCGAAACAACCAGCATTATGGACGGGAGCGCTCAGCCAACTGAATATTTGGAAGAAGCTCGAAAAAAAATGTCCGTTGAGCAGAAAATTAAATTGTTGGGCACCGTCGAAGCCTACGAGCAGCTGTGGCGGCGTAGCCTCAAAGAATATCGAAACACAAAGTTGAAGGAGCGACTGTGGCAAGACGTCACAACCGAAATGAACACCTACGATGAAGAAGGACAAGAAAATCTTGAACCAGGGCAGCAGTTTACTGGTTAGCTATTAGCAACTTGGTCTTCCTTTTGCTGAATATAGCTTAGGTTACAGTCAGCCAAGGAATATTAGGTAAAATTATTAATAATAATAGCTTCTTAGCCATTTCTAGCTTGCCTTGCCAGAAACATGAAAATTCTGCTTCTATTCGCTCTTACCATTTATATATTTATACGGCCAAATGTTCGGCATCCATAATTTTCTTCATTACATCTTGATGCAGGGTTCGTGCGGGACCTGGAAAGTCAAGGAGTCATGTCGATTTTGAAGATCGGTCTTCTGACCATACATGGGCCGGAAAAATCCGGACGGGGGGTAGGAGACCTCGGGGGGGGGGCCGAAAAAAAGCAAAAAAACGCCTATTTTGCCTTAAAAAAGCGAAAATTTTCTCCCTCCGGGGGGGGGGGGGGGCGGGTGTACGGCGAGGGGGGGTATGGAGTACATATATATGGACAGCCGAGGGGGGTATGGCATTTTTTTAAATTTTCTCAGATTGGTTGCAGTTTCCTCACCCTGTTTGGTCAGGGAATTTTGACTTTGGTCATGGAAAAGTCAGGGAATTTTGCTATACAAAAGCAGCATGGAACCCTGTGATGTTGAAAGGTGCTTGCAGTGGCTGACGTGAAGACTGCATGGAAGAACCTCTCAAACCAGTACTCACGCGAGAAGAAGAAACCGCCAAGTGGAGCGGCTGCTGCTGGGAAACGGCAGTGGTTCCTCTTTCCCTACATGACTTTTCTGGACAGCGCCTCAACCGAATTTGAGCGCGATAGTCTGTTTCATTAACTTTTTCTTAACTACCGACTGTTTAGCACTGTGAGCAATGCTGACTTTGCCTGTGCCGGTCGTCAGTCTGCAGGAGGAGTAGAAGAAGAAAGTACCTCACAGTTAAGCATTGCGGTAGACGATGTGCAGGCTCCAAGCGGTCACGGTCACGTCTCACCCGGTAAGACATTTTACACCTTATTATTCAGTGTACAGAAATGCCGTTTCTTTAGGCACCCCAGCCACCAGCGCCACTCAGAAGCGAAAAAGAAGTAACCGACGATCAAGTGAACCAGATATTGTCACTGCGCTGAAACAAATCGCCGACCAGGACAGAGTGGCGTTGAGCAATGCCTTAGAGTTCGAGGACCCCGACCTGTACTTGGGTAGGTATTGATAAAAACCCTGGGAAGGATCGGGTGGAACCTATAGCAGGGTTCATACCGGATTCGGAATTTTAGTAATATATTCCCTGATCGGTATGAACAATGTACAGGGATTCTGCGCGCAATTTTGTTGCCTAGCATAACAATACATGTAACAGGTTTATCCACCGAAGGGGTCTGGGGCCGAGGGGGCCTGAGCCCAAATTTTGGGAGGGGTTGGACACTAAAAAACGCTCAAAAATCGCAATGCTGTTTTACATGCGATATAATTTACTTGCCGGGAAAATTGGAGGGGGGTCAGAAAAATCGTCTCGGGGGTCTGGCCCAAGTCAGGTGGGGCAGACCCCCTGTTACATGTATCCCGGATCCCCTCTCCGGGGCCCGTTTTTTGCATATCCTGGGTCGGAAACGGGCACCTGATGTTGACACGCTCCCTAAACCATGTATTTCTATTAATTCTCGTTTAGGGAAAAGTCTAGCCAACGACGTGAAGCGGCTCCTGCCCGTCAATCAAGTGAAGCTGAAGAGCATTATTCATGGCCTCGTTGCACACGCATTGTCGGTGGAAGAGGGCCTCTGCGAGACCGGTGCACCAGATCTGGATATAAGATTTGTTACGCGCGCTTAAACACGCACTGTGTGCACATGTACCCTGCGTTTTTAATTTGTTAAAGTCATGCCAGTACGTAACTGCAAAAACACATCAATAATGACCGGTATCCACGCGCTCTTGTTGCCAACTGACAGCTCCTTCGTTACAGAAGTAGTCCTTATACTGATCGCGTATTTCTGCAGCCTTGCGTGAGCCACTGTTCGCGCCTGTTCGTCCGATGGATGGTAAGTTTGTGGGTCCAACATCATTCTGCTGACCGCCGGCTACCAATTGACATGAATTGCGGTCCTAAATAAGGTATTGGCAGCAAAATACCGTTTGTGAAAACTGCTACCTGTAGAAAGTTATGCAGCACAGTGCAGGCTTGCACAATCAACCGAATGTTAGCCAGTTTTCCTTGTATGGGTCTGTACAGAATTCGGAAACGCTGGCAGAGTAATCCGAAACCGTTTTCTGACTTGTTTCTCGCACTGCTGAGTCTGTAATTGAAGATTCTCCTGTCGTTAGCCAGTGCGCCCTGCGGTTTAGGATAGGGTCGCAAAAGGTTTTCTTTGAGCTGAAAGGCAGCATCACCCACGATGACATACGGCAACTGGAGCTCGGAATCAGGCAGACAGGATGGGGGCGGCAGATTAAGCTCTCTCTTCTCCATCAATCTGCCGAATGCGCAGTCTCTGAACACACCGCCGTCGCTTTGCCTACCTCCAGCTCCAATTTCGGCAAACAAAAAACGACAATCAGAGTCCAAAACGGCCATCAGAACAATCGAATCAAATCCCCTGTAGTTTCTGCAGTCACTGCCAACGCCTGGAGGCTGAACAATCCGAATGTGCTTGCCGTCAATTGCGCCAACGCAGTTAGGAAAGCGGCACTCTTCCCAGAAACCGTTAGCGATATGTTGCCATTCTTCAGGTGTTTGAGGCAAATGCAGAAACTCCGGTCCCAAGACGTCCCAAATCGCTTGACACACCGAGTACAGAATCTGATGAACCGTGGAGACACCCACTCTGAATGACGTAGCAGCGTTGCACATGTACGAACCTTGGCACAAAACTCTAAAATTAGACTAAACAAAATAAGTAGTAGAGATGGGAACGGTATAGAAATCCTATAAACCGTAACCCGAAAGCATTTTCGCTACCTCTTGATACCGTAATATACCCTAAGAACAAATCTAAAACAAAGATTTGCCACATACTTCAGAGTAATCAACAGTCGCTCCTCTGGGCCAATTGGGATCCGATGGGTTAGATTCAGAGTCAATATGTCTTTAAGTAAATCAGCCAGCAATCTGGAGTCTTCTGGCAACATCCGGAAATTCTCAAAGAAACGGTCTGAATCCATAGACTGCAGATCTTGCGCAAGCTTGTGATAATCTCCGGTAGTTCTTCGACTCTCATTGACCGGCCGAACATAGAATCGTCTGCGAGGAATGTTCTGACTTTGGTAGGCCGCAATACACAATAAAATCATTTTTCTGCGTTGTTTTCTCCGAAGAAGCAGTCCAGCTAGCTTGCCTCTTCTCACAGACATTGTTCAAGAAGAGAAGGTGAGTTTTATTTATTTTTATTTTTGCTTTTATTGTTTGAGAATGCCATCGCGTGTTTTCCTTTCGGGCCGTGGCGGTTTACGCCGTCCTTTCGTCGCTAAAATTTTTATCTACACGGAGCGACAGTTTTTCTACAAAAAAGTCGCGTGGCGATCTTTTTCTACACGAGTATGAATACGCCTTAAGCGTCAAATCCCGTAATCCTTTGCAGCTGAAGGATAAATCATAAGTAATTTATTTGTGTACCAAGCTACAGCTCTCTAGGCTATAGTTTCAATTTTTGGATCTGAATACCCAATGGGTTCAGCAGAGACTGACTTTTAAGGTGGTGGGAAGATTGCAAGTGGAAATCTCTGGTAACTCCGATCCAACGATCCGGTGTGCGGGGGGCCTTGCGGATTACGATCAGACCTATGCGGTCCATTGGACCACCGTGGGGGTGGTTCGTCATCTCGGGCGTCTTACTGTTATTTTACTAGTGGATTTTTATTTTACTATTTACTAAATTTACTACAAATTCAGCGCCTCAATTTAATTTTTATTTTTGTTTTACTACCAGGCAGCTTCAATTTTACTAATTTTTGTTTTACTAATAATTCTACTAATTTTACTACTATTTTACTACGATTTTACTAGTCATTAGGGGCAATTACATTACAAGATCTTACAAACAATTAATGTTGGTGCTAAATAGTTGCTAAATTTGATTATGATACGAGGTTTTCAAGAACTTTAGAGACAAAATGTGTGAAATTCGACTAACAAAAGTGCTCCCACACATGTTTTATTGCAAAATTGATCAAGAATTTAGCTGGAATTCGCCAAAAACTAGTAAAATAGTAGTAAAATTTTCATTTTACTATTGACGGTCTTTGTTAATTTAATTTAATTTTTACTTTACTATTGGCTCTTAATTTTACTTTTTACTATTATTTTACTACTAGTAAAATACCACTAGTATTACTAATTTTTGTTTTACTATACTATAGTAAAATAACAGTAGGGCGTCTCCCTTCTGTCACTGCCAGCCACTCTCAGCCATACTGTTGGGCACTAGGTACTAAGAGAGTGCCTGGCGCCTTGACTTGACGGCATGGTGATGTCGGGCCCCAAAGTTCGCTTGGTGCCGCTCTGGTGTGAAATGGCCCCCTGGCCTAGTTGGTTTCCATGAACAACATCTGACGTCATTGAACTTCTCCAACGTGGCGTGGCATGCTTTAGAGCGACGACAAATCCAGTCGGTTCCAATTTTACCTAGTCGCTGTCATCAGCTTTCGGTGGCCTGGGTAGAGCTTTGTACCGATGACCAACTCTTTGCAGCAAGAAACTTGCCCCACCGAGCGGATGAACGTACGACCACGCGCACATTGGCTTTGCGGCCTGAACCACTACACCAACTGGGCCGGCCTCTGGTAACTCTTTATTCTTTGGACAAATTCCTGTTGTGCATTAGCCGCTAAAAAAAGCTTACTCATGAAAACACAAACGCGCTAATAGACGGTGTTATCACAAACAAAAAGACCAAAATTACAGTTTGTCCAACAACAGTATCTTTGCTCTTGGTTCGCTTTAAACGTTACATGACAAAAAAATCAGTGATGTGACTAACTTTTATCCTAGACCTTAATAGACAATAGTAGATTAAGTATGTAGAAAGGTCTACCACACTTGGGCGCTTATAAGATTACATCCTAAGACACTCCATAGTAGAGTCAGCCATGTTTAGGCCAGTTGCAGACGTAGCCTTGTATAGCTAAAAGAAACTAAATAAATTCGGTTATAGACCTGATAAGCTGCTACACTAGGTGCAGCTGAGTTCAGATATTTTTAGCCAAGTTCTAAACACTCTCTGACTCTAGTATGTAAAATCATTTTCAACAGAATAACTCCTTACAAATGTTTGAAAACAGTGTTACGCGTTCCCTTTAGTTAAAGGTATGTAAATGTACTGTATACCTTTTTAGCTAAACTATAGGCCTACAATTTGCTAGCTGTTTATTATACAGAAAGGCATTCATTTGCTCTCAGTTTTTGCAGAACTGAAAGTTATGAGTCGCCTGCTCCTCTTGCTTTTCTGTACACTTGCCCACTGCACAGGTAAACCGGTTCTTACTATATTTTCTTTGCTTTTACAGTTTATTTGTTTCAGTTTGGGCTGCTAACGTGGGCAAACCAAGTAAGACAAAACACAGATTTGTGTTCAGACTATAATTAATAAAGATGTCAAACTTTAGAGAACTGTCACTTTCTGGACCTGCTGATCATTCGCGATGAGTCGCAGAGTATGCTCGGTAAAGGATTCAATCAAGTAAATTATTATTTTTCCACAGCTTTATGAAAACCTATAGAGACCAATCCCAACAATGAAATCGTTGGTCACAGCCCCCCACCGGCAGACCACAGAATCTAATACGTACAACAAAACAAACCTATACCAACAGGGTCGGTCAAAACAACAGCCCAGTAGCGGTTTTAGTGTAGCAATCGCAAATCTAAAACGATTTGAACAACATATTTTTTTAAAGAAAGATACACAGATAAATTCTTGATAATTGGCCTAAGCTTCAGCATGAAACCTTAGTATAGGCGGTCGCTGGGTGTGGGGAATCCGTACGTATCTATTATTTTGTCTCCTTTAGAGCCGACAGTTGGTGAAGGCAATACCAAGAATGCTGGGCGCTGAGTATGTGAACCAGCGGGATATGCGCCTTGGGCTCATAAGATTTGGTGGCCAAGAGCGAACCGAATTCACTTTCAATGAAGTGACAATGTATTCAGAGTTCGCAGACCGGATAGACAGCTTGAACCAATTGACTGGTCTGACCAGACCCAACAAGTCTGTCCCATTTAGCTGTTCAACTTTTAATAATACAACCTGCGCAATATTTTAGAGCTTTTAAGGCGGCGCGGGACTACGTTTTCGACAAAAAGCGCGGATTGCGCGGCGAGCCATTCCCACAAGTCATAATACTACTTTCGGACGGACGGTATGACTAATAGGGGGCCGTCCATAATCTACGACGTTCAGAGACGGGGTGAGGTGGCTGGTTGAAAGACGTCACAGGGGGTAGGGGTTGGTACCGAAACGGTTGACGTTTTTTAATCACCTAAGAAGTTTTGTCCGCAACTATATTTCAAGGAAACCCCAACCCAAACAGTTTCCAACTGCCAAAATGGCAGTTTTCAATTGCTTCTACAGCAATATGTATACGTTATTGTGTATTTTTCAATGTTTCACAGTACCAAATCTAGTAGTGGGGTGTCGCCCAAAAACGTTGTAGCTTTTTAGAAGTGTTGTCGAAAAACGTCTGGTGGTAATGCGCGTACAAAATTTTGAATTTTTTACTGTCGTAGTTTATGGTCGCCCCTCCCTAGCCGCAAATAAATTTAAAAAAACATATTTTAGGATTACCGAAATAGACCCAGCGCCGATTGCAAGGCAACTGGAAGAGAAATACAACACGTCTATCTTTTCGCTAGCCATCCAGGGTCAAGACGCTATCGACTTCCAGAGCTTGAGAAGAATCTGTGGCGGAGACAACTGTGTCTTCTATCCCAATCAAACAGACAAACTAATAGATAGAATAGAGCAAGTTATAAAGACTCACTGCTACGGTACGTAATGAACTACAGTATGCACGTTTTTATTCTAACTATGACTACTGTACTTTACAGGCTGTCCAGGTGACGTATTTTTCTTGGTTGAAGCGTCTGAACTGGTTTCAAGAACCGGATTGACTGAGGTACAGTTTCCTTGAAGCCGTAGCTGCACAGTTGGGCGAACACTATAAATATGTTCGCCTACTCTCTAAATAGATTTCCTTCTACTAACAACACGCACGCACGCAGAACGCAGACGTGCTAACAAGCGGCAACACAAATATTTTGTGCTTTGCTTTGCTTTGCTAAGTTAGTAATTTGTGTTCGTTGATCTTTGCTGTTCCAATTTGATTTGAGTAATTAAGCGTTTCGCCCAGGTTTGCTTATCGGTGTTGTTGCGGTGAGCTCTTGTGCTAGGTTGAAGTACGGCAGGCATCCACTCAGCATCCTGAACCTACAGTAACTAGACAAGACAAAATCGGCCTACAAAAGGAACAACTGTTTATAAAAGATTTATTCACGGGCATGGGGGTGAATGCTACAATTGCAAAACAGAGAGAGCGGCTACTTTGACTAAAATAAAATCACTACGCAGGTATTAGTAGAGATCTGCAATATATACATACCTATCATACATGTAACAGGTCATCCGCCGATGGGGGAGGGGGGTGGGCACTAAAAAACGCTCAAAAATCGAAAAAAGCGCAATTTTTTGGCTAAAAATTGCCAAAAATCACTAATTTGGGCTGAAATACAGCTAAAAAGTGCTGTTTTGCAGGCGATTTTGGCAATTTTTGTGTCTGAAATTGTAAAAAATTGCAAAAATTTGCTTGAAAATTTACTTGCCAGAAAAATCGGAGGGGGGGGTCGGTGAAATCGTCTCGGGGGGGGGGGTCCCCATCTGGGGGGTCTGGCCTAAGTCGGGTGGGGGCAGACCCCCCAGACCCCCCTGTTACATGTATGATACCTATACTAACTGTCTAAACCTCCTACGCTACAAATAGACTAAATCTGATGCTTGTTTGACTATCACTCATACAGTAATTTTCCCGGTATACGCATTGAGGATTGTGGGAGGGCATTACGGCCGGGCACATCATTTTTGAGAGGCGGGACGGGCCGGGCATGTAGCTGAAATTTTAGAAATTTAAAAATCAAAAGTTAGCAGAAAATAGAACTTTTCTTGTTTCAAAATGCCATTGCCAAAGCTTAGCATTAGTAAGACAAAGGAAAATTAACTTGCCCAACAGGCTGGGCCGGATTTTGGGCGGGGAGGCAACGCCGTACACCATTTTCGGGCCCCTTGGGCCGAGCCGGGCCTGATTTTGATGACCAGAGGGCATGCTAGGCCCGAAAAACTGCATGTGCGCAGCTCTACTCTGAGTAGATTATGCACTGAAATAGAACTTATCAAAATTATCAATAGAATTTAATAGAAGTTATCAATAGAACTTATTAAAAGTTGTGCGACCAGTAGGGTTCCGACGATATATCGATATCGATATCGAAAAGTCGATATATCGACCCTTTTTCCAATATCGATATCGCGATATTTTGCATCGATATTTTCGATATTTTTTGGGGGGAGAAGCAGGGAAAAACAAAACTGACACTAAGCTTATTTATCTCTGAAAAAGTAAAAAAGCAGTTTTTCCTGGACAACTTAGAAATTGATGGTATAGTCAAATCCTAACAGTGGCATGATAGCTCTCAGATGTCAGACACATCAATTTCTCGGCATTCTCCTCAGCTTTCAGACAGCAACGCTTAGGTTCTTAAATGTCTTCAGCAACACTGAAGAGCTGCTCACTCTGCATACTTGAAGCAGGTGCAGAAGCAGACATGGGCTAGCATTTCGGCTTAGGGGTGGTAAAATTTTAAATCCTGAAGGGGTACTGCCGGCTTATGGGTGGTTGAAAGGATGGTAAGCAAAAAGTCCGATTTTTTATGAAAGTCAAGGATTTTGGCTTATTTGTCATTAAAATAAGTTAAAATATGCTATTATGTCTGAGCTCATTTATGCCTTGAGGGTGGGGCATCGGCCTGAGGAGTCAACCTTTACATTGAAGGGCTTCAGAAGGGCCACTACCTTCTCTGCTTAATTTGATATCAGGTTTGCCGATTGCATCAGTGCTTGACTCATAAGCAGCGACAGCAGTTTGCTCTTTCAAATTTTCAGATTTTCTTGCATAACTATAAATATCGATATCGATATCGATATCGATCGATATTGAGCTGAAAATATCGATATCGATATCGATATCGAATATCGACGAATTTTGATATCGTCGGAACACTAGCGACCAGTCCCCAGCGTTTTCAAAACTTCAGTGAGAAGGGGTTAGTATGCTATGCTGCAGGTATTAAACCGAGTGGTGAATGTGAGTGCAGAATTGGACATTGGTGCGAAGAAGGAGCAGGTGCACGTGGCACTGAGCACCTTTTCCTACCCAACCAACACTCTTCTACACTTCAACTTTTCCGTTGGTACCAGTGTGTCTGTGATCAGGGAAAAAGTCGAGGACATCAAACGAGAGTGGCTTGCAGTGGCTGGTCTGTCCGATTTGGGATGGTTTGTTTGTCTCTCTTCCTTTACACTCAGACATTATCGTACTTTACCTAGTATTATAGTACCTAAGTACATATCCATACACTGGGTTTATAGATAAGTTATTCGACTTCAAACAGCCAAACCCAAATCACCAGTGTCCGGGCTGACTGAGGGGCTCGGGTAGTCAGGATTGGGTCACGGGGTTTCACCTAGGAAAGAGGGTCGGTCGGTCGGTCGGTCGGTCGGTCGGTCGGTCGGTCGGTCGGTCGGTCGGTCGGTCGGTCGGTCGGTCGGTCGGTCGGTCGGTCGGTCGGTCGGTCGGTCGGTCGGTCGGTCGGTCGGTCGGTCGGTCGGTCGGTCGGTCGGTCGGTCGGTCGGAGTGAAGGGTGTTGCTGGCATTTCTAGCTATGGGCAAGCTCATATGAATGATTAAGGGCGATAATAGTTTTTAACCTCTTTAGTCTGGGTGACCATATTTGTGTTTAAATATTTAATTACCGCATCTTATTAACTAGGGGTATACGATTGGCCCGACAGGTCTTAACCAGCCAATCCAAGTGTGGACTTCGCGGAGATCAACCATCAATCCAGTTTCTCGTAATTTTCGCACAAGGATTGTAAGCTAAAGCTGATAGCCTAGAAACAGTCAACCTAACAATCAGCTTGCAGCCAAGACACCAAGCTTCCGTCGACGCAGTACCCGCGCGACTGGCCGGACCCAGTGAAAGAGGCCGAACAGTTGCGCAAAGAACTGCCAGACTTGGTGGTGTACGCGGTGGCAGTGCCTCCGGATGCCGCCAATCCATCCAAAAATAGCTCAGACGCCTGTAGGAAAGAAGCGTTCAAAGTAATCGGCTCGTTCGAGATCGTCAACAAAACTCTGATCCAAATCACCGGCTCCAAGGACAACGTCTACTGCTTCGATAATTCGTACAAAGTGGGGTTGCACATACAGAACTCGATCGACAGCATGCCCAACTGTGTGCCGCCTCTGCCCGGTAAGCAACCCTGTAAACGTAATTATGGGAGGGGTCAAGAAATTTTGCAAATTTTTCTAATCACTGATTTAAAGTTACTTGCTTTTATTAATGACCGGTTTTTGGGGACACCATATACAAGTACATTTATAGGCACACAATTAAGGAGCTATATTTATAGTGAATATTACCACCACGGAAGTACCACCAACTACCACCACTCAAGCACCACCAACTACCACCACCCAAGCACCGCCAACTACCACCACCAAAGCACCACCAACTACCACCACCAAAGCACCACCAACTACCACCACCGAAGAACCAACTACTCCACCAAAAGAAGGTTAAACAAACAAACAAAACGGTCAGACCACCAAGGTGACTGAGAGGAGTGAGTCACAGAGCGTTTAGAAGTTCAGCTAGCACAACCATAACCTACCATCTTTGTGACAAACACTATAGCGGCATCAATGTCTGCAGTCACTACAGACAGTGTTGCCAGGTCCAAACATGCATGTAGCATGTTTTCGGCTGGGGTTTCAGGTCCAAAATAGGGTTTCAGCACTATGTCCAAAGGAGATTTCAGGGACCGTTTTATGGTGACCAAAAGTGGGTTTCAGCAACTTTTTTTGGGCTCAAAAGAGGGTTTTGAGGACTAAAAATCGGTTAGAAATCCTTTCTGAACTGCAAAAATCCCTTTAAAACCCTATTTATCTGATGAAGAATGAAATTTTCCTAGTAAGCCTCTGTTGTGTTTTGTACTGTGCGGCCCCTTTGCTTGGTGTACTCTCCTGTGTTGTTTACTAGTGAGCCATAAACCTTTTCATTTCGTGCCGAGCTTCCTTTCTGTACATGAGCGACAGGCCTTCAGGTCAGGTTTCTGCTCTCCCAACCACTCCTCGCTGACGCAATGAACTTCAACTTTTACATTCTCACCAAGCCCGCCTCGATTCTATCTATTATCCCTTTGAATTACGGCCCTAATCTATGTGTCCATTTTACTCCCCGCAGGTGGACACTTAAAAAGTGTGAAGAAACGATGTCCCAGAGTCGTTTCCGACCTTTTTGAGAAGTGTCGTGAAACTTTCCACGAGGAATTGACTTCACACATAAAGCAAAAGCAAAAAGCAGTTGGAAGTGTCGGGAATGGGTAGAAGATAAGAAACTTTCTTCATATATCCATCTACCGCCGGTGACAACTTAGCTATTAGCTAAATTTTAATCTTTTGTGTACTAGTACAAGTAAATCATGGCGCAAACTATGGAGCACGACTGTATTTGTATGTCTGAAATCATACATATTTCCACACTTAATAATCTCGACACTTCTAAGCCTCGAATTTTCCGACACATACAGGGTCATTAAGTGTCGGACGATTTCCACACTTAGACAAATTTTCACGACCCTTCCTAAATTTTTTTCGACACATAGAAACGACTCTGGGAGTACTCCATATGGAGTACCTGTGATTTAAAGGGTTATAACGCTTCTACTTCAATAACGATGTCCTCACCTACATTATCCCATGATGAGAACCCACCCTGCCTTCCACTACTACTCCAGATCTTCTGCAACTCCTCCTCAAACAACAACAGCGCTTTGATGAACAGAAGCGACGACAAGAAACACAACAACAAAAACTACTACAGCATCAGCAAGAACAGCCATACATGTAGCTGGGTTTTCGGCTGGGGGGGTTTTTTCCAGATCCAAAATAGGGTTTCAGCACTATTTCCAAAGGGGGTTTCAGCGACCTTTTTTTGGTGTCCAAAAGTGGGTTTTAGCGACCTTTTTTTGGGCTCAAAACAGGGTTTTGAGGACTAAAAATCCGGTAAAAATCCTGTCAGAAGTGCAAAAATTCCCTATAAAACCCTATTTATTGGTTTAAAATGTGCAGAAAATCCTATTTTTTATTAAAAACGTGCAAAAAACATGTTTTTGCTTTAAAACATGCAAAAAAAGCTCTATTTTACTCGACAGAATAGAGCTAAAATGCGTATCTGGAACCCTATTTAGAGATTTTGAAACAAAAATTAGGGCACTGAAACCCTGTTTAGGGTTTTTGAGACCCAAATTAGGGCTCCGGAACCCTATTTAGGGCTTTTGAAACCCAAATTAGGGTTCCGGAACCCTACTTTGGGCCTCCAGAAATCCTGTTTAGTCTCTGTGAAACCCAAATTAGGGTTCCGGAACCCTATTTGGGCCTCCAGAATACTGTTGTTTAATACCGGATTTTTCAAATGCGTATGCGTATGCGTATGCGTATACGCATTCCAATTACAAATGCGTATGAGTTTGCGTATACGCATTCCAAAAACTAATGCGTATTTTGCGTATTGCGTATGCGTAATGCGTAATCTTAGAAACATTCGGAAAGTTCATTGAACAGCCTTTTTCACTACGGCAAGTTTTTCCTGTCTAATTTTAGAGGCGGCATAAGTTATTTCAGGTCCAGCCAGAGACCTGAGAATATATGCCTGCCTAAAATAGAATTGTAGTACAGTACCTGTGTTTCAGACAAGGAAGATATGCACTGACGAAAGTGTACTCTAGCGTCTATTCTTATAAAATCCTAGTAGAATTTTAGCATGTACGATAAACATAATACAGCAGAGCAGGAGTTTAAATTAGTAAAAAAATAGCCTTCATAAACATTTTTCAACGGTAGGTAGGTATTCTGAGCGTAAAATTCAAATATTCAAAGAAACCAGCTCTTAATTACTTTGAAGAGGCCTAGTTGGGCTTCTGCCTGACCCGCGCGCGCAGCTTATTTATCTCAGAGTCCATTTGACACGTGGCTTATTGGAGGACGCGGTTTATCTATTTCGGACGAATATTCGTACAACTACAACAAAGATTTTTACTAAAAATTTTCTTCTGGGCTACCAATTGAAAAACATGATCTGGTGCAATACAGTATAAGGGGCAACGACAGAGACCGTTTTAGATAGATTTGAAAAAATGCAGCGGAACGTAATTTTGCCGTATAAAGGTTTCATTGGCGCCTGTAGGCCTAGTCCTGATTCCAATAAGCCGCGCGCTGCAGGCTTCCAATAAGCCGTGTGCGGTTTATTGGAGGGCGCGGCGTATTTCTTTCAGAATGCTCTAGACACGTGGCTTATTGGAGGGCGTGGCTTATCGGAATAGTTGGCTTTTTGGAATAAGCACGGTACATAAACTGCACATAGAGTGAGAACTTGCTAAGAACTTCAACAACTTTTTGCAGGAAAGTTGTTAAAGTTGGTCAATTTTCTGATCCAATACGCATTTGGGGCCGTCCACAAACTACGACGTTCAGAGAGGGGGGGTGGGGGTACCCCGAAAAACGTCGCAGAACGTCGGAGGGGGGTGGGGGGGTTGAGGCAAAACGTTGACGTATTTTTGGCCTTTTTTGGTAAGGTTTGACGATTGCAGAATAAGCAAGAATGCAGAGAAAGTCAAACGGTTTTTGACACATTTTTTGTAGTTGTACAACATCTGTTAGCGTGATTTGTACAGGGTGTGCAAAAAAACAACGCAGCAGATTTTTTACTGTAGCAACCGTAAATCCCAACCGATTTGAATAAATCTGTTTTGAATCAAAGACAAATAAATTATCGATTGGTAGAGTTTTCGTTAAGATGCTCTGCTTGGTTCTCGAGATATTTGCCCTCAAATTTGAAACACTGATTTTGGCAACGAACAAGAGTGATTAAAACAACCCAGCAGATTTTTTACTGTGGCAAGGCAACCGCAAATCTCAACCGATTTGAATGACTCTTTTTTAACTGAAAGTTAAATAAATTCTTGAAAGATTGGTGAAACTAACTGCTTATTCATTTGTGATTTGATTACGCAGTCAGAAAAGCAGCTTCAGATTTTGAACGAAAATTCGAAAATTTTATTTCGGGGGGGGGGGGGGGGTCCTCCCAAACGTCGTAATTTTTATGGGGGGTGATGATGAAAACGTCGGTAAACGTCGGAGGGGGGGTGGGGGTGCAAAATTTTGAATTTTTGAACGTCGTAGTTTATGGACGGCCCCTTATGCAAAAATATGCAAACCGTTGACAGAATGCGTAATAATATTGCGTAATGAAATTCAAATGCGTATGCGTATGCGTATGCGTATACGCATTCTGAAATGCAATGCGTACTTTGCGTAATGATATGCGTAATGCGTATACGCATGCAACAGTACTCCAGAAACCCTGTTTAGTCTCTGTGAAACCCAAATTAGGGTTCCGTAACCCTATTTAGGGTTTTTGAAACCCAAAGTAGGGTTCCGGAACCCTATTTAGGGTTTCAGAAACCCAAATTAGGGTTTTAGAAACCCAAATTAGGGTTCCGGAACCCTATTTAGGGTTTCAGAAACCCAAATTAGGGTTCCGGAACCCTATTTAGGGTTTCAGAAACCCAAATTAGGGTTCCGGAACCCTATTTATGGTTTCAGAAACCCAAATTAGGGTTCCGGAACCCTATTTAGGGTTTCAGAAACCCAAAACAGGGTTTCGGAACCCTATTTAGGGCTTTTGAAACCCAAATTAGGGCTCCGGAACCCTATTTAGGCTTTCAGGTACCCAAAACAGGGTTTCGGAACACTATTTAGGGTTTTAAATAGGGTTCCGGAGGCATTACTTTGGGTTTCTGAAACCCTAACTAGGGTTCCGGAACCCTATTTAGGGCTTTTGAAATGCTAAATTACGGTATATAAGTCTTGAAACCCTGAATTTTAGCAGTTTGTAACCCAAAATAGGGTTTCAGAAAAAAAACCCCCCAGAATTCGGCTGGGGGGGTTGCCGAAAATCGGGCCTGGGGGGGCTAAACCCCCCCCCCCAAAACCCCCCCTCCTACATGTATGAGAACAGCAGCAGCAACAACTACAGCGTCAGCAACAACAGCAACTGCAACAACTACAGCGTCAGCAAGAACACCAGCAGCAACATCAAAATGCCCTCTTCAACTCCTGCAGCAAAAAGAACAAAACCGTCTAGACATTGCTGACCATTACGAACGCCTTTTTACAGCTCTCCATGAACGTCCACCTGCTGCTGAGCCAGAAGTTGCCATCAATCTGGCGCGTCCTACTCTCTGTCGTTTCAATCAGTGGTCCTTAGTCGTCCTTAGTCTTCTGCAGCACAAGTATGGCCCTGACCTTATCAAGACAACCCATTCCTTCAAGGCACAGGTTGCGCATATCACCAATCTGGAAACCATTCTTGCTGCCATATACCTAAACTTTATGCCGACATCACTCAAGAAACGCTTGGTTCTCCATTTATCAGATGATGTTCACCCACATGACCTCAACTCCATCACCACAGCGGCCATTACGTTGTATGTATCACACTGAGAAGACCATCAATCACTCCGTTGGGCAACGTACCAGTGCTGTGCTACATCAACTGCGTCTACTTGACCTTCCTTGTGGTGCACTTACTGTCAATGAGCCAATCATTCGCGCGCAACCTGCTATGCTCTCAAAAATGCCTCTGCTCGGTGGCCTCCTCCATTTCGATCACCCGCTCAAGCTGCATCCTGAAAGAACGTTCCTAATTCGCGGCCAAGAAAACAACCCACTTGCTATAAATGTCACAAGGTCGGGCACTTAGCTAATCAATGCCACTCAAATGCGCCACCCCAGCGTCTTCTGGATCCTCAATCATCAACAGTTCCTATGAATCGTCAATGCAATCACCACAAGGGGATGAACATCCCAGCTATATGTCTTACGCTGGCCGGATGGGAGGCAAAATCGCTCGCCACTACACCACTGACGCAGACAATTCTTACTCATGCTAGTGCTGCACATCTTCGTTTCCGTATCGCAATTCTTCGAGATGATGGGTAAACACATACAGACATTGCATCGACACTCCCTTTCTGAACACAACCTTCATTAATCGCCCATGCCGGCATTCATGTTGCTACAGTGGAAGAAGTTTATGTTTTGCCGGCTGATGAATCAGCTTTTCTTGATCAAATTTGTTCCACTGACAGGTGATTCTGCTGTTGAGATGGTCCAAGAGGACAAACAAGCATTGCTTGATGATTTGAGAAAGCTGTCTTTTGTGATCATCTGTCTCAGGCGCACGGTGCACAATTATGACAGTTGATTGTTCGATATTTGCCTGTTTTCGCTTTGGATCGTCACTTTGCTTTGGGTCATGCGATTGGTGTCAAACGTTCAATTATCGCCTATTAAATAGAAACGTCAACGCCTCTCACCAGATCAGCAAGAAGTTGAAGACAATTATTGGAAGTCCAACGCCATAACTGTCAAGGACGCATATCCAATGCCAAATATCGATGATCTATTGTGTTTATATTAGCTGGCTGCGCAAATTATATCACGCTGTTAGATGTTACTCAGGTTATTGGCAGATTCCCATGGCTGCAGAGTCTCAACTCAACTCAACTTTATTCGCAGATCGACACCAAAAATATGGTAAAACGAGGATAGCGAATATATAAAGACAGTCTTAGAATATAGAACATACTACTGTACAGTAACAAGACCATTATCGGTTAAACGAACAAAAAAGTCATCAGAATGACAGTATCTTACAAAGGCCGACAAAGAAGTATGCACAGTGTTACTGGGAAGTGAATTCCAGATCTGAAAGGACTGGTACAAAAACGTTTGAGTGGCAGAGTTGGGAATCCGCAATTGCAGATCGTGAGTCTGGTTGGCCAATAGCAGTCTGGCGCTTCGACGTCCTTCCGCTCGTGTCAGAAAACAGGAGGGTAGGTACCTTATTTGGTAAAAATACTTGTACAGCAGTACAGTACGCATAATGATGGCACTACGACAGATGGGGTACCAGACACGACGGCCACGTTCATTAGCGAGCAGCAACAACTGATCATAAGACACATTCCAGTTAAAATTATTTATGAACGACCTAATCATCAGTCTATGAACGCGTTCTAGCTTCACTTCACCAGATCTCAACTGCATAGGTTAGACTACTCAGGATGCAAGTATGATACACTGTTTCCAACACGTACAGAGGGGCAAATTTACGGAAATTACGGTTCAGAGCGCCAATTTTCTGCTTGGCTTTTGCAACAACAGTAGAAGTGTGGTGGGCAAAATTGAGCTTACGGTCTACAGGGTGTTAGGTTTAAATCCGGACAAACTTTAAACTTTCATAAAATTTTTATTACTGAACCGATCGGGTTGAAACTTGGTGTACAAATGCTCTGTGGTGTTACCTGTTTCTGGAATCAGGTTATTCCACCATGTCTACTGAACAGGACCACCGCGCAGCTGTAATCGAAGGTCTCCGAAATAACCGAACGCCGGGTGAAATAATAGAGTTTTTCAATTACCCAAAATCGACTGTTTATGAGATTGCCAAGCCATTTAAAGATCACCATTTAAAGATTTAAAGATATAAAGATGGTGTACCAGCCCACAATAGCCGATTGGTTCAAGAATGGTGTGAAGACAATCTTCACGCATTCTGGCCAAAGGAATTGTGGCCTCCATCCTCACCAGATCTGAACCCCTGGATTACTACTGCTGGGGCGTCATTGAGAGAGAGTCCAACAAACGCGCGCACAGTAACCTTGCCTCTCTGCGCCAAGCCATAATTGATTCATGCGCGAATAAGAGCCGAGAAAAGCTAGTCAACCAGTGTTGTTCCCAGTAAATTTACTGAGTAAAAGTTACTCGGTACTTAGTTATTTTGAATTAAAGTAAGTACTTTTACTTACCGGTAAAAATATTTCTTAATTTTACTTACTGAATACCGAGTTTCAATTTTGAATTACCTAATTAGAAAAAAAATTCGGTAAACTCAGTACTCGGTAATTTACTGAGTTGTTTACTGAGTAAAAGCTTCTGCAATAGGTAGCTCGTCGCATGTGTGTAGAAAATAATGCAATTTTTCCTTCATTTATCTATTTGCTCACAACAAAAACACAATTTTTGCAATTTTTTTGCGATTTTCACGGCTTGTATAATCCCAACTTTGTTTGCGCGGTAGAATTGCTATAATCAGACGCGAAGACTATTAGGAGCTATATCTACTACAATTAGCTATATTTTGATTGACATTTTTGCATCGGTCTGAACTGTGAGGAAATGACAAAAATTAGAATAAATTTTCACTTGTTCAAATTTTTCCCAGGCTTTTCATCTAAAGCTAGATACCATAGCCTCTGGTCGCTATGTATTGTGTCCGTATTTAAGGCGTTCCCACTATGCTATTTAGTACCACAATAGTGTGTAATGGCACAAACCACGATTAAAAATTTTAGTAGCTAAAAGCTATATCAGGAAACTTTTTCGATAAATTGTAACATATTTCTGAATGTTGTACAGTCCCGCTCTCAAACAGCTCGACCAACTGCTAGAATTGGACGAGAATTGGGCCAACAACCAGGCATTCTTTGCACGCGATTGTTGGCCGTGTTTATGGGGTGCCGGCTCGGCGTTAATTGCTGTTGGTGTGTAGGCCGATCTGACTGTTGGCCGCTACTTGGTCTTATTAGTCCCTACTCTTTTAGGCTCTGTCACCAATGTGGTTCGCGTTGAGGGCACGCAATTGATTGCATTGCATTCTTCTAAGCACTGACCGGCGGCCGGTTTACCTAATAAAATTGCGCGCACTGTTTTCTAAGCACTGACCGGCGGCCGGTTTACCTAAAAAATTGCCCGCACTGCTTTCTAAGCACCGACCGGCGGCCGGTTTACCTAATAAAATTGAGCGCACTGCTTTCTAAGCACCGACCGGCGGCCGGTTTGACTTACTTGACTTATTTCTCTTGCCACTTGGGCGTGGCGTGGAGGAACTCTTTCTTCTGCAGCGCTGTTCTCCATCGGTTCCGATTATTTGGGTTTTCTGTAATCGTCCTTCGGTCTTCTCTGAGTACATCCTTCCACCGCGTTCTCGGCCTGCCCAATGGTCGTTTCCATCCGTGTTGTCCCGGGTTAAATTCAAGCAAGGTCTTTGACAGCTGCTCTTCATCCATTCTGGTCACATGACCAAACCATCGGAGTCTGCTTTTTCTGGCTAGTTGGGAGGCATACGGTTGCTGTGTTCTTCTCCTGAGCTCATCGTTGGACACGCGCTGGTACCACTTAATTCTTTCCAGTCTTCGTAGGCATTTGTTGTCAAAGATGTCCAATCTCTTCTCTAGTCCTTGGTTCAACGCCCATGTTTCACTTGCATATAGCAGAGAGGAGGTTATCAGGGCTCGGTACATGCTCAGTTTCGTTTTTCGGCTCAGGTCCCTTCTATTCCACAGTACAGTATTTAGGCTTGCCATTTTTCCAACGTTTTTGTGGATTCTTGACTGCAGGTCTTGGTGGCATGAAGCATCACTGGTTATCACTGATCCAAGGTATTGGAATTCCTTCACAAACTCCACACGGTTACCGCTGATCTCTATGGTTGCAGGGGTTGTCAGAAAGTCTGGAGCCATTAGTTTGGTCTTGTCCCAATTAATCTGGAGTCCTAGCTTGTTGAATTCGTCATTGATAGTGTACAATCCATGTTTCAGGTCTTCCAGGGTTTCAGAAAAGAAGGCTATATCATCTGCAAAGTCCAGGTCTTGGATTTTCTTGTCCCCCAGGTGGAAACCTGGGAAGACTTCTTCCGGGTCAAGCCATTTCAGGGCATAATCTATCACCGAGTTGAACAGAGTTGGTGCCAGAACACATCCTTGCCGGTTTACCTAATAAAATTGCGCGCACTGCTTTCTAAGCGCTGACCGGCGGCCGGTTTACCTAAAAAATTGCGCGCACTGCTTTCTAAGCACCGACCGGCGGCCGGTGTCTTGAAATAACGGTGGCCCTACAATGTCATAAAACGTGCTTAAATTTGTGTGAAAGTTTTGCTAATTAATTGTAACAGGTGCAGTAGACCTCGTGGCAGCCGCGCGCAATGCCCCAAGGCGGTCTGTTGGCGGCGGTGTTGTCGTTTTGTTGTTGGTGTTGGTCATTTGTGGGTCCTGTTGGTGACCCAGCGCGCCTGTTGGCTTCGTTGGCGATATTTGCCAATATTGGCCAATATTGGTTGTTGGTCGAGCTGTTTGAGAGCGGGACTGTAGGTCTTACCGAGTTTACTGAATTGTTTACCGAGTACTTACCGGGTTTTCTTTGAAAAACCCAGTACTTACTCGTACTTACCGAATTTCAAAAAATCTGGATTTACTTACTGAATACTTACCGAGTTTTAGAAATTTGAGCTAGGCACAACACTGTAGTCAACGCCTGTAATCGCTTCCGCAGCTGTATTGAGGCAGTGATAGAGGCAGGGGGCAGTTAAATTGAATGATCTGTTACTACTTTGTTACATCAATGTTTGTGTAAAAAATCTTAGAAATCCGCTGAGTAGTTTGTCAGATATATTAATAAATTTTTGCTTGTTTGCTCAGTCCGGATTTAAACCTAACACCCTGTAGATACACGCCCAAATACTTATATGTCTCAACTCGCTCTAAGTAACTACCATTAATACGCAACCGACTCAGTAAGTTTGGTGCTACAGTATGACGTCCAAACACCACATACTTGGTTTTGGTGACATTAATCTGAAGAGAGAGAAGATTGAAAAAGCTCACTATAGCGTCAATGTCCTCTTGCAACGCAGCCTCATCAAGAGCAGACTGAACAGGCTTTAGGAGCAACAAATCATCAGCGTACAGGAAACACTGAGACTTAGCAGACAGTTTCAGGTTGGCCAATCCGTCGACAAAGGCAATAAACAGGCTCGGACCGATCACAGAGCCCTGCGGCACTCCGGAAGTGGCATGTCGAATTGAGGACAGAGACTGGTCTACATTGACTGCGTAGGTGCGCCCAGAAAGGTAGGATGCCAGCCACTTCAGAAGGGTGGGTGGCAGCGAGTACCGGTCATGCAGCTTCTGAAGCAGCAGATAATGGTCAACAGAGTCAAAGGCTGCCTTTAGGTCGAAAAAGACTCCCACAGCCTTCTTCTGAGAGTCAAGCATGGAAGAGCAGGTGTGGACAACGTTAGCTAGACAGTCCACTGTTGAGCGACCCGATCGAAAGCCATACTGAATCGAGGACAGCACAGGTTGAAAGTAACGCCACAGACAGGCATTAATGTGTTTCTCACAGACTTTCGAAACAATCGACAGCTTGGCAATAGGCCGGTAGTCAGAAACAGTAGTGGGAGAGGGCTTCTTAGGAACAGGCACGAAGTGAGCGAAACGCCACTCTGTGGGAACAAAGCCGGCCGTGATTGAGCGATTGAAAAGGGCACAGAGGGACGGCGCCAGAACAGTGCAGCAGTTTCGAAGTAAGACTGCTGGGATGTTGTCTGGGCCTGAAGCCTTGTTTGCGGCCAGTTGGCTCAATTGTCGCTCTACAAACGCAAAGTTGCAGTGCTGTTCTGCAGTCTGATTAACCGGTTCGAAGACTGGCAACTGTTGTTGGCGTGACCAGACAGAGTCAAACCGGTCTGCGAACGCATTAGCCTTTTCTGTTGGGTCAGACACCACTGATCCATCAGGTAGTACCAGGGGAAGCGACTCGTTAGACTTGCCGCTCAGCAGATAGTAACTCTTCCAGAAGTCGCGAGGGCCCTCACAGTTCAAGAACACATCAGCAACTACAGAACGTCTGGTCAAATAGAGCTCCCGTTTCAGCTGTCGGCGTAGCCTCTTAAAACGAGAATGTTCAGTGGGACTTTGAGTGCGCTTCCAGGCCTTCCAAGCAGCAGTTTTCTGTTTCACTAGTGACTGTATTTGAGCGGAAAAGCCTGGAATAACTGGGCGTTTTCTGGCCTGAGACAACTTTGTTGGCACGCATGAGTCAATCACATTCTGGAGAGCAGCTGACCAGTCAGACCAGGCAGATTCAGTGTCTGGAGCAGAGAGCACGAGGCCCACCAGATTAGCTTCCGCCAGAACACGTCGGAGGCGCTGCCAGAAAACATTGCGCCATTGGCGCACACGGTGACGGAGGGCAGCCGAACGTTTAGGTCTGGCAGCACACAGAAAGCACCAAACCACTGCATGTTCCTTCTCAATAGGGGTGTCCAGACCACTGTCCTGAGTAGACAACTGGCTGCCGACAGACAACAAATCGATGACACGGTTGCGGTGGGTGGCTTGAGTGACTAGCTGACGAAAACCAAACACTTGAGATAGAGGCAGGAGCGGGGCACGCTCAGAAGGTACGAATATACACAGGTTAAAGTCACCTGCTATTAGAGTACGGTCAGCAAACTGGCCAAGACCAGCTACAAAGTCACAGAGCACATCAGCAAAGAGATGTTTGTCCGTCCGAGGTGGCTTATACACTGAGACAACAGTCAGTGTAGTTCTCTTGCAGCGTAACTTGACAGCTAAAGCCTCAATGTTCACGGGACTGCGTAAACAGACAGGGTTGAAGATGGACTTTGCGTAAACCGCTACTCCACCACCAGAACGGTTTCTATCCCTTCTGAGCAAGGTAAAGTCAGGAATGCAAAGTTCACCGTTCAGAATTGAAGCATCCAGTTTGGTCTCTTGGACTAGCAGTACATCAATGTCATTGGTGGTGACAAAGGCCCGAACCAGATCTCGCTTGTCAAATAGGCTGTTGACGTTCGCAGAGGCTACTTTTAGATGTCCAGGCGGGCAGTCAGGAGGGCCAGTCAGTCAATCCCGAAAACAGCATTTACAACTCGAAAAGGTCTCTATGAATTTGTGGTCATGCCATTTGGCGCAACAAATGCGATAGCTACATTTCAACAGTACACCTAATTGCAAGGTCTCGATTTCGCAGAAGTATATGTTGACAACATCCTACGTAGTTGCTAGTTCTACCTTCGAGCACTTCGAGCACACTTGAAAGTTGTACTTCAACGTTTACTGCATTTCCAAATTCGTCTCAAGCTGCCCAAATGTCACTTTGCACAATCTAAAATCACTTATTTCGGTTTTGATCTGCAATATGGTCGTTTACTTCCTACTGCTAAACGCCTTTCAGCTATCAAAGATTTCCCAACTCCTTGTGATTTGCGCTCTTTACAAAGTTTTATCGGCGTTGTCAACCATACATGTAGCTGGGTTTTCGGCTGGGGGACTTTTTCTGATCCAAAATAGGGTTTCAGATCCATGCCCAAAGGGGGTTTCAGCGACCATTTTTTGGTGTCCAAAAGTGGGTTTCGGCGACCTTTTTTGGGCTCAAAACAGAGTTTTGAGGAAATATCCTGTCAGAAGTGCAAAAATGCCCTTTAAAACCCTATTTATTGGTCTAAAATGTGCAGAAAAATCCTATTTTTTATTACAAACGTGCAAAAAACATGTTTTTGCTTTAAAACGTGCGAAAAAGCTCTATTTTATTCGACATAATACAGCTAAAATGCATATCTGGAACCCTATTTAGAAATTTTGAAACCAAAATTAGGGCCCTGACTGAAACCCTGTTCACAAAACCGTATTTAGGGTTTCAGAAACCCAAATTAAGGTTCTTCTAAAAGATAAGTTGGGCTTCCGAAACCCTGTTTAGGGTCCCTGAAACCCTAATCAGAGCGTCTGAAACCCTGTTTGCACGTTTAGAAACCCAAAATAGGGTTTCAAAAAAATCCCCCCAGAATCCGTCTGTGGGGAATTTACTCCGAAAATTTGGCCTGGGGAGAAACGCCCCATTCCCCCCAACTACATGTATCTTGTCAACTACTGTAGACGGTTCATTAAAAACTTGGCCACCATAGCCAAAACCATAATCATTGTACCATCACACTCTCAAGAATGTGCGTTTGAATGGTCTACTGATGTCAATGCAGCAACCTGAAGGAGCTGATCAAACCATACATGTAACAGGGGGTCTGGGGGTCTGCCCCACACCCGACTTAGGCCAGACCCCCCAGATGGGACCCCCCTACCGAGACGATTTTTCCGACGCCCCCCTCCGATTTTTCTGGCAAGTAATTTTTGAGCAAATATTTGCGATTTTTCAATTTCAGACACAAAAATTGCCAAAATCGCCTGTAAAACAGCACTTTTTAGATGTATTTCAGCCCAAATTAGCGATTTTTTACGATGTTTAGCCTAAAAATTGCGATTTTTTCGATTTTTGAGCGTTTTTTTACTGCCCCCTCCTAAAATTTTGGCTCAAACCCCCCCGGCCGGCGTCTGACCCCCCTCCAACCCCCCTCCCCCTTCGGCGGATGACCTGTTACATGCATACATGGGGCCGGGGGTCTGGGGGGCTGAGGGGTTTGGCCACTCCCCACCCAACTTGGGCTCGATCCCCCAAACGACCCCACCCACCCACCTGAAGCCGACTTTTGTTCCTGACCCCACCCACCAAAGTTGCCGCGACCCCCCAAACCGGCAGGCCCACCCCCAAATTTTCGGATTTTGACTACCCCAACCCATTTTTCCGGCCCATGTATGGTTACATGTATGAAATTGACTACAAAATACCTTTTGAATTTGTGAATTAGTAGTCAACAAATTCTGAAATTTATTTTGTCATACCATGCACATTAACCATTTAGAAGCGGAAATGGTGCAATATTATTTGTGGGTTTTGTTAACTGAGCTTATTCACTGGTTTTGTCAACTTTTTTGCCATTCAAAAGCAGTTTTCTGTTTTATTTTTTAATTTTGAAATATTTATTCAATTTCAACAAAGTTTCTAAAACAAACAAAGTATATACCATACATGTAACACGTCACCGGTCGTAGGGGATGTGGGTTGGGGGGTCTGGCGCCGGCCGGGTGGGTCCATCACTGACCTATGCGCTGTCTGAACTAATCTACATACAGCGCGGACACACCACGTACGTTTTGGTAATGGTCGATTACTTTAGCAAGTATTTGTTCGCCTCTAAACTTAAGCAGCTCTCATTTCGTAAAATCACGCAGAAACTCTAGGAATTCTTTCACACTGGTGTGCTCAACAGGTTAGTCATGGACAACGCGACATATTTGTCTCTTCTACATTCAAACAGTTCTGCAAACAGAAAGGTATTCAATTGGTTCACTCCACCCTATCATTCGACAACCGGTCAAACGAGTCATCCATACCCGATCCAATCCGATTTGCGGGGGCCTTACAGCCTACGATCAGACTAGACACATGGTCCATTTCGCTACCTCCATGATTCGTCATCTCGGAAGTTGCCCTTCTTTCACTGCCAGCCACTCCTAGCCATGATGCTGGGTGCCGGTAACCAGCAGGGCGGCCGGCGTGTTGATATCATGATGCTGACAGCTCCCGATGGCCGCCGGTGCCCCATATGCCAGAGGGCTCCCGACATAGTTGGTTTCTCAGACAGTTTCTGACATCGTAGATCTTCTCAAACGCGGCATGCTTTGCAGAGCGGCTTCAGTGCAACGGCAGATTCAGTCGGTTCTCATCTTACCAACCTAATGTCACCAAATGTGCCGGCTTTCCATACCCTTAAGAAGGTCGAGGAAAACCCCCTGTTACGGCCAAGCAAATTACAAGAATCGGTTCTGGCGTATCAATCATCTGTTCATTCATCCACTGGATTATCTCCCAAGGAACTTATCTTTCAGAATGATCAAGATATTCTCACTGCCATTCATGACTGGTTACCCTCTCTTCAACTCCGGCGTTTGGATAAGAACCCCAAGAGTCTTGATCCATCTGAATTTCACGTTAACGACCTGGTTTTTGCCAAGAATCACATGCGACTCCAGCACAGGGGTGGCAAACTGAATCCCCTTTAGAAAGCAAACTGCATTGTCCTTCATGTTACTCCATACTCTCTGAAGATTAAGGATCCAGATGGTCGAATCGAAAAGGTTTCATTAGATTACATAAAGAATTCTACTTCAGCCAATCCTGCTATGATCAATTTCGGAGGAGAGTGACGCAAAATTATATTTTCCTAGTGAGTGTCTCGTGTTTTGTACTGTGTGACCCCTTTCTTTGGTGTACTCACTAGCGTTTACTAGGGAGAAATATACCTTTCAATACCTATATTAAACAGTGCAAAAAACCTTTTTTGCTTTAAAACGTACAAAAAACCTTATTTTATCTGACAAATTACGCAGAGCTATTAAATTCATTTGTAAAATATCTCATTTATATCATTTCTGTAGAGCGGTCTTTTTTCGGGCTACAAACGTTTCTTCCCTTAATTATGAGCAGAAATTGCATACATGTAGTTGGGGTGGAATGGGGGGGTATTTCCCCCAGGCCCGATTTTGGGAGAAAATCCCCCCAGCCGGAATCTGGGGGGTGGGAGATTTTTTGAAACCCTATTTTGGGTTTGTAAACCTGCAAACTTTCAAAAGCCCTAAATAATGTTCCGGAGCCCTACTTTGGGTTTCAAAAACCCCAAATAGGGTTCCGGAACCGTGTTTTGGGTTTCAAAAACCCTAAATAGGGTTCCGAAACCCTGTTTTGGGTTTCTGAAATCGTAAATAGGGTTCCGGAACCCTAATTTGGGTTTCTGAAACTCAAAATAGGGTTCCGGAACCCTAATTTGGGTTACTTAAACCCTAATTTCGGCTACTAAAACCCTAAATAGGGTTCCGGAACCCTAATTTGGATTACTGAAACCCTAAATAGGGTGCCGAAACCCTATTTAGCGATCAAAACCCTATTTAGGGTTTCAGATAGGGTTCCGAAACCCTAATCTCGGTTACTGAAATCCTAATTTGGGTTACTGAAACCCGTACATTTAACAGCTCCGGGCCGACCAGGGGGAGGGGGTAGGGGGGCTTCCTCAGGTGGGGGGTCGAGGGGGGTTTCGCCCAGAGGGGGGTCCAAAATTTCAAAAAGCTCCAAAACGCTTGGAAATGCGTTTTTAGCACGTTTTTTTAGTAAGGAGGCTAAAAATCGCTATTTTAAGGTGCCAAATAGCGTTTCAGAGTTAAAAATAAGCAAAAAATTTCAAAAAGGGCTTCCAAAAACCTCGATTTCTCTTAAATATCAGCAGTGGAAACAGTGGCATATCCAAGATTTCGGAAAGGTGGGGTGTAAAATTTTGAACGTGTCTGGTTGGGCCGCTGCCCAACCAGGGTAAGAAAATTTAGCAAAATTTGCCTTAAAAACGCGTTTATAAGGCATTCTGAGCTTAAAATTAACTCCTACCAGGGTTGTATATTTTTCCGAAAAAAACCTCGGCCTGTTTTTTTCCAGTTTTTTTCCGGTTTTTTTCCGGTTTTTTTCCTAAATCGCGGAAAAAAACTCCAGCCCAAGTTCTGAGTATCCTAGGCTGGTTTTATGATTCCTAACGCTTTCTAGCGCCTTCCTCAGTCTTTTCAGACCATAAATACACGTGTTACATTGATATAAATCACGAAACAGGCATGAAACAGTGCCTGACAGGTTCCATAAATAACGCTATATGCAAATTTTCTTACAGCAGTTTGTGCATTTTTGTTTTTTCATGCCAAATTTGGTCTTTTTTGTTGTTTTTCTAACAGTTTTGAGTCAGTATGGCCTATTATACATAGCAAAAGTCCATTTTTTAAACGAAAAATGACGTAAATTAGCTATTTTTAGCTTGAGTTTTTTTCCGCGATTTATGTTTTTTTCCGACCCTTAGGAAAAAAACCGGTTTTTTTCCGGAAAAAAACAGTTTTTTTCCGGTGTTTTTTTCCTACCTCACATCCCTGACTCCTACCAACAAACCATACTGATATATCAGTATGCCATCATGTCATCATACTATTCATCATGAAATGGTCCACTACTATTCATCATTTTGATGACTTTTGCAAGATTTTCTGATGAATCAATTATTTTATTGTTCATCAAATGCATTGGAATGGTCCAGCACTTCAACTTGACAAATAGGTCTTTTTACTACACGGCAATTCTGAACAGTTCCTGATTAACTGTC
Organism: Sabatieria punctata; assembly: GCA_030248155.1. Lineage (NCBI taxonomy): Eukaryota > Metazoa > Nematoda > Chromadorea > Araeolaimida > Comesomatidae > Sabatieria > Sabatieria punctata. The sequence goes on along the minus strand of JASANB010002017.1, from coordinate 125,771 downwards.
ACGGCGAGCCCAGTCAGTTTATGTGTCTGTGGCACGTTTCTTTTTCGGTTGAACTAAGGAAAATTGCCATTAAAGTTTGTTGAAGAATCATTATTTAATTGTTCCTCAATTTCTGTGATGAATAGTTTCTTCAGTTCATCATCTTTTGAAGAATAGTAATCGTAAAACGTGAAGAACTATTGGTCAAAAACAATTCATCAGGCCGAAACGAACCATTGATGAATTTTGCGGTTTGTTGGAAAGAGTTAACAAAAATTACAAGTTTTAGTAGTTTGAAGTGGCCTGGTTGGGCTTCTGCCCGACCAGGGCGAGAAAATTTTGAAAATTTAGCATTCAAAAACGCATTTAAAAGGCATTCTGAGCGATTTCTGAGCCACTTTGTTAGTACTGGAGCCACTACTCTTTTCAGCTGGGGGGTAACCCCCCAACCCCCCCCCCCCAGTACATGTATGCTGAAACCCTAAATAGGGTTCCGGAACCCTAATTTGGGCTACTGAAACCCTAATTTGGGTTTCTGGAGGGCCAAAATAGGGTTCCGGAACCATAATTTGGGTTTAAAAATCTCTAAAGAAGGTTCCAGAAATGCATTTTAACTGTATTTTGTCGAATAAAATGGGTTTTTACACGTTTTAATGCAAAATTAGCTTTTTTGCACATTTTAAATAAAAAAAAGGTTTTTTCCACGTTTTAAAGCAAAAATAGCGTTTTAAACGGTATTTTTGCACTTTTTTACCCCATTTTTAGTCCTCAAAACCCTGTTTTGAGCCCAAAAAGGTCGCTGAAACCCACTTTTGGACACCAAAAAAAAAGGTCGCTGAAACCCCCTTTGGGCATAGCCCTGAAACCCTATTTTTTATCAGAAAAATCCCCCCAGCCGAAAACCCAGCTACATGTATGAGAAATTGTGTTCTAAAAATGTAACAGCTTATAAAGGTTTTACATGCACTTCTCAGAATAAGTGTGTTCCGCTTTCGTTTCTTTCTGCCATCTAACTTGGTAGCGGAGTGGATTCACGCTTAAAGGAACACATTGTCACTTTAACCACAATCTACCACAACTGAAGCACATATGCAAATTTGACATTTTTTCACTTTAGATCAGTGTCCAAACATTTTTACTCAAAACTAACACTTCAAATTTACATAGGCATTTTAAGACTAGTCTATAGGTCGGCCTCAAGCTGTGTAATAATTTTTTGTGCAAACAATTTGGTTTTCTCTGTTTTTACCTTTAAAAATTAAACTGTAATAGTATTAATTAGCCGAGAATCAATCCATACAGCTTACTGCACATTCCAGACAATGTTTTCCTGGTTAAATTTTCCTCAATTTTTTATTTTTATGCCAACACACTAGAATCTTATCAACTTTGAGTTATATTGAATTCCCCTTAAAACCCCCTAAAATACCCTAAACTTTCCCCCTAGCCCCCAAATCGAAATTTTGCGCCTACATGCGAAAAAATCCCCCAAATTTTGGGCGAATCGCACAACCTGGCAACACTGACTACAAAACAAGCACGCACAACAAGCAGTCCGTGTCCTAACCACTGGACCAACTGTCTGCTGGCTTCAGCAAATTGCCACTACCTCACAATCACATATTCTGTCGGTTTCAGATGTTTGCATTCTGCTGATTGGCGGTTTTATTCAAGAAGCATCCAATACATTAGAGTTGTACTACCCCTACTATCCTGAGAAGAACAGGCTGCTCTATGTCAAACTGCCTCAGACGAGAGAGTTGCACACTTCCGAGTGGTTGAACGGACTTGTCTATATTATCGGAGGAGAAACACGTGACGGTGACGCTGTGAAAAGTGTGATCACTTTTGACCCCACAACCAAAAAATTCTCCAACCTTCCTGACCTGCTACAAGTTCGAAGGTCACACGACAGCGCGGTTCTGGATGGCATGATCTATGTGTGTGGTGGAGAAAATCAGTCCAACAAGTTAGATTCATGCGAGCACTTCTACAAGAACAAATGGGAGCCCGTCGCCCACATGTCAACTGAGAGAACTGCACTAGCATTAGTAGCATTTAAAGGAGACATCTATGCCATTGGAGGTTACAACCCCTATGAGGAAGAGCTGAGCTCGGTGGAGAGATACTCTCCTCACTCAGATTCCTGGACACAGGTGCGCTCAATGCTGTTTGAACGAGCAGGCCACTCAGCTACAGTGCTCAACGAACAAATCTATGTTTGTGGGGGAGGAGGAGTAGGAGGAGGCAGAAAGTCCTGTGAGCGCTATGACCTACTCACCAAATATTGGACTCAAATTCCAGCAATGAATAAGATACGAGCTGGATTGAGTTTGTTGTCAGATGGCGATGGCACTCGCCTGTTTGCTGTTGCTGGAGAAAAGACTGGCGCTTACCGAACAGTGGAGGTGTACAACGCAAAGACTAATGAATGGACTTTGCTCATAAAACGACTCACATATGAGAGAATAGCAAGTTCAGCTGTGGTCATCAGTCAATGAACATCTATATTTAGAGCCTGTCTCTGGGCCGATCGACCCTTGGTATTGAGAGTTGAAATTTTGACTTTCACCGATTCCGCCCAAATTTGGTGTGGTAGTAGCATCTGATGAGTTATACTGGACCTGCAAAGATTAGTTCGATTCAACGCTCCAGAGTGGAATAATGCGCTCTGGAAATTTTTGCTCCTTAACTATGGGACGAAAAATTTGGAGCTTATTTTCTCGGGAATTAGTGCGAGTTGCGAATTAATATTTGGGGCTTTTATTAGTTGCTTGAATGTCTCTCAAACGCACTACTTAGATTTACAAATTTTGAAAAAAAAATTTTTTCGACTCTCTTTGACCCCATAAAACCCCCCAAAATACCCCTCCAGACTGCGCTTTTTTATTTCAGAACTTTGTAGCGCTATTATTTCTGCATTTATTGGTGTAGCCAAATTTGGCATTTGGGCTGCGGAACAACGTCATTTTTGGCCTCAAAGAAATTTTATCCAGTCAGAAAACTGCACAGGTTGACCCAAAAAATACAGGAATTTACTTCCAGCCTTTGATTGAGAAGTCGGATCTTTTAGGTTTCAGTCTCATTTGAAAGAGCGCGCCCTGGCCGATCGAACAGTTGGTCGCCAGCCAAAAACAAACCACACAGTCCGGTACTGAAAGAGTCTATAATGAGCACGTTCAGCACATTGCGCTTTTCTTCTCTTTTTGAGTTTTTAAGAGCCAGTTTGCGAGAGAATTACGCAATTTTTGTTTAGACCATTCATTAGAAACTGCAAGGTCACAGACCAACACAGACAAAAGAGCAAACCCAAGAAGGTCTATAAGGTCTAAAAGATCAGTCAAGCAGATCATCCATCTCTGTTGTGCCACAGTTCATCCTCAACGGTTTTGAAGTTCTCATCGTTTATGTATTCATCGCGCTGTACAAAAATGTAGTCATCAGTATCTTGGGGCTGTTCAACATAAAGTTCATCTTCATCCTCAGGGACTAAAACACAATGGCCAACTAAACCATGATGGACTAGCAATTCATTGAATTAATAGTGGGTTGCTATTACTTTCAGTTCGCTTCCGCTTTTGTGCAGGGCCTTTTGGCCTGGTTCCCCTGCCGCCATTTCGAGCTTTTCGGGAAAAGCTTGACATAATTTGTTGCTCTGTGAGGTACTCATCTGGCTGGAAATGAAGTGCAGAGCTATCTGAAACATAAACATGCACGATTAGTAATTATAAACCATCTACTGTCTATAGTGGCAGGCTAGATTCATCTGCTATAGTTGCATGTACATCCAGAACATAAGGCATTTCTTTTGCGAATGTCCCGGAGTTATGCTTCATTCATTGTGCACGACCTTCATCAAACTTTTCATAACCAGGACATTTGGTTCCAGTTGAACCTAATGTTTGGTGCAGACTCACACAGAGCCCAGCCAGATTCTAGCGGTTCACGTCCTGCAGTACACTAGTCTAGACTATTGATTGCTTCTACAGTATCGATTTCTTTCTCATTCTGTCTATGAGCAGGGGAGGCTAGGCCAAACGGCCCTGTACAAAAGCGGCAGCGTACTGAAAGTAATTGCAACCCACTATTTGTTCAATAAATTGCTAGTCCATCATGGTTTAGTTGGCCATTGTGTTTTAGTCCTTGAGGATGAAGATGAACTTTATGTTGAACAGCCCCAAGATACTGATGACTACATTTTTGTACAGCGCAATGAATACATAAACGATGAGAACTTCAAAACCGTTGAGGATGAACTGTGGCGCAACAGAGACGGATGATCTGCTCGACTGATCTTTTAGACCTTATAGACCTTCTTGGGTTTGCTCTTTTGTCTGTGTTGGTCTGTGATCTTGCAGTTTCTAATGAATGGTCTAAACAAAAATTGCGTAATACATACATACATACATACATACATACATACATACATACATACATACATACATACATACATACATACATACATACATACATACATACATACATACATACATACATACATACATACATACATACATACATACATACATACATACATACATACGTGGTCGATTCTCTCGCAAACTGGCTCTTAAAAACTCAAAAAGAGAAGAAAAGCGCAATGTGCTGAACGTGCTCATTATAGACTCTTTCAGTACCGGACTGTGTGGTTTGTTTTTGGCTGGCGAGCAACTGTTCGATCGGCCAGGGCGCGCTCTTTCAAATGAGACTGAAACCTAAAGGATCCGACTTCTCAATCAAAGGCTGGAAGTAAATTCCTGTATTTTTTGGGTCAACCTGTGCAGTTTTCTGACTGGATAAAATTTCTTTGAGGCCAAAAATGACGTTGTTCCGCAGCCCAAATGCCAAATTTGGCTACACCAATAAATGCAGAAATAATAGCGCTACAAAGTTCTGAAATAAAAAAGCGCAGTCTGGAGGGGTATTTTGGGGGGTTTTATGGGGTCAAAGAGAGTCGAAAAAATTTTTTTTTCAAAATTTGTAAATCTAAGTAGTGCGTTTGAGAGACATTCAAGCAACTAATAAAAGCCCCAAATATTAATTCGCAACTCGCACTAATTCCCGAGAAAATAAGCTCCAAATTTTTCGTCCCATAGTTAAGGAGCGAAAATTTCCAGAGCGCATTATTCCACTCTGGAGCGTTGAATCGAACTAATCTTTGCAGGTCCAGTATAACTCATCAGATGCTACTACCACACCAAATTTGGGCGGAATCGGTGAAAGTCAAAATTTCAACTCTCAATAGGGCAAGGGAGACAGGGTCGACGCTGTCAGAGACCGGCTCTTAAGCACTACTTAACTTATCCACGTGTTACAGTATGTCAAAAATGTTGCTTCTTCTCACCCAGATCAGTCCACTTTTTTCTAAGTTATGATTAATTTAGAAATAAGTGTACAATCAGTGTGATATTCTAGTATGTTTTGGGTCAATAAAAAGTATGCCAGGCATAACAGGTGGGCTATAAGATGAGAGGCCCCAATGATGTAAAAAAGCTTATTCAAGTGTGATTGAAATTTGTATTCCATAATTGGGTAGTCTGACTTTTAGTGTGAAACACTTATATTGTGTGGTTCGCTCTGACGCGTTAGCAATAGTTACCTCAAGTATTCCGTCGGTTTCAGCTGTTTGCATTCTACTGAGTGGCGGTTCTTTTCGAGAAGTTTATGTGAGTATGAAAATACATTCCTGAGGACTACGCCAGGCTTAGGCTTAGGCTTAGTGCTCAGTCTAAGTGCTTAATGGCTAGGCCTAGTGCTTAGGGTTAGGCTTACTTAATTTTATCGAAACTTAACGATTTTAAGGGGTCTGGAGTCGTCGTAGTGACGTAATCGAGACAGAAATACCGAGACTCGAGAATACCGAGAATTGAAATATACCCAAAATGACGAGAAATATCGAGAGTAGCAAGAAGCATTGTCTGAAACCGATTTGCCACAGAATATGTATTTTCTTTTTTCTTTATGGCTTCAGTCAAACCTCCACAAGTGCAACGGTTTTCTGGGTCCGGAAATATTCGCTATCTTATACGTAGCATTACGTACAGTGCACCTCCATGACACTGTGTTCGCTTTCGCTTCAGCTAAAGGTATGTAAATGTACTGTATACCTTTTTAGCTAAACTATACGACTATTTATTATACAGAAAGGCATTCCAAAATTCAGCATGCATCTTCATTTGTCTTAGTCTTTGTGGCACTGGAAGTTATGATTCGCTTGCACCTCTTGCTTTTTTGTATGCTTCCCCACTGCGCAGGTAAACCTTTTCTTACCATATTTGCTTTGGTTTTACAGTTGATCTATTTTAGTTTGGGCTGCTAATGTGGGCAAACCAAGTAAGGCAAAATACAGATTTGTGTTCAAACTATAATTAATAAAGATCGTGTCAAATTTTAGAGAACTGTCACTTTCTGGACCTGCTGATAATTCTCGATGAGTCGCAGAGTATGCTCGGTAAAGGATTCAATCAAGTAAACCATTATTATTTTCTAAAGCTTTATGAAAACCTATAGAGACCAATCTCAACAATGAAATCGTGGGTCACAGCCCCACCGGCAGACCACAGAACAGAACCCAACACCTACAACAAAACAAACTATACCAACGGTCAAAACAACAACCCAGTAGAGCTTTTACTGCAGCAATCGCAAACTTAAAATAATTTGAATAAATCTTTTCTAAAGAAAGATACATAGATAAATTCTTGATAATTGGCCTAAGCTTTTGCATGAAACCTTAGTATAGGCGGTCGCCGAGTGTGGGGAATCCGTACATATGTATTATTTTGTCTCGTTTAGAGCCGACAGTTGGTGAAGGCAATACCAAGAATGCTGGGCGCTCAGTACGTGAACCAGCGGGATATCCGCCTTGGGCTCATAAGATTTGGTGGCCAAGAGCGAACTGAATTCACCTTCAATGAAGTGACAATGTATTCAGAGTTCGCAGACCGGATAGACAGCTTGAACCAATTGACTGGTCTGACCAGACCCAACAAGTCTGTCCCATTTAGCTGTTCAATTTTTAACTACAAACTGAACCTGAGCATTATTTTAGAGCCTTTATTGCGGCGCGCGACTACGTTTTCGACAAAAAGCGCGGATTGCGAGGCGAGCCATTCCCGCAAGTCATAATACTACTTTCGGACGGACGGTATGACTAATAGGGACCGTCCATAAACTATGACGTTCAGAGACGGGGTGAGGTGGCTGGTTGAACGTTGGAAGATGTCGCAGGGGTGGGGGTTGGTGTCGTGAACACTCACGAGCTACATTGTATAAGCCTACGGTGGGGTATCATAGACTTTAAACTTGGTAGGGTGGTGATTGGTTGGCGCGCAGCTGAGTGGGCGTGGCCTATTTGTATAATTTCTGTTTCTAGAACATTCTCTGTACATAGAGTATAGGCGCGCCTTTATTGATTCTAGAGCTTTCTATGCCTCGCCTCTTATTGGCTGGTGGGCGGGGCTTTCTCGAACATTCCATAGGCGCGTATGATGTAGTGTGACGTCATATTCTAGAACCTTCTAGAATGTTCTATTGTACTATATAAGTAGCGCGCCGGCTAGTGCAGTAACTAACTTAAAAACGAACTTACGTACTTACTTACTTATGAAGAAGAAATTTGTTTATTGTTGAATTACAAAGAGAAAATAAAAGTGCTCTGCTCTCTCTCTATTGAGCATCACTACCTATACTGTTATTTTACTAGTTGATTTTTATTTTGCTATTTACTAAATTTACTACAAATTGAGCCCTTCGATTTACTTTTAAGATGCATTTTGCGAGAAAGTCAGCTTTGGTGCCGAAGAGAGGGGGCAAGCAGGGCCATCTCACGGATCTGGCTGATATTTATATCTATTAAAATAGAGCACAGTCGAAGACCAACGGTGCATGCCCGGCCACCAGCAACCCCCTAGAACCGGAGCTACACCCCCTCAAAGTTGGGTCGGCAGCAATTTTCGGGCTCATTTTAATAGCTCTGACACCCTCCATTCAAACGATCACCCTTCATTCGTTTCTTAAGCTAGGATCTCGACTCGCATATGGTTTTGTAGCTGGTCCAATGGACTTTCACTTTCTGGTACTCCGGTTTCCAGATCGTAGCTGGTTACCGAGATATTGGCCGAAAACTGCGAAATTTCCACAAAATGCCACTCCGTTTTTTTCGAAAAATCTTTATAACTTTTTCTGCAAAGGCCCTGCCAAGCTAATGTTTTAACAAAAGTTAGGCATGAGTTGGCCAAACAAAATGAGCGCCCCAAAGTGTGCGGTTAGGGGGGGGGAGGGGGGGGTGTTTTGGCCTCTCAAAGGTGTTCGAAAAAAATTTTTTCCTGCAAAGCTTAGTTGTTTGCATACTGTTATATGCAGTTTTGTGTGCTGAGTTCGAAAATGCATTCAGTTTAGCTAGATTCTCTCTGGATCGGGAGAAATTGGCGTCCAAAGTTGAGACCAACCCTTTATCTTGACTGGCACTACTCGCTAGTATGACCATTAACCGCGGTGCAATGCAGTTTTTCTTATGTAGTTTTTGCTGCTGATTCCGAAAATAACTTTATTTTTGCTCTACGTTGCCTACTTTTGAAGATATCGGCATTTTTATGATTTGGGAACAAAACGGCTGCACTTGCTATAACATGCTCGTTTGAAAGGTGACTCAATTCAGTCGCATCTAGGGTACAGAGCCATAAAAACTTATATCACCTAATACAGTTTTTGCCGCTGATTACGAAAATGACATCTGTTTTTCAATCTGACTGCTCCTGAGCTACTTATGTAACTTTTATGCCCTGGTACTCAGACAATAAGTTATCTCTCAAATCTGGACATAATATGGTATCTATCTGGTGCAATTTTCTCCGCTGATTCAGAATATTATCATATTTTTGCGCTACGGCCACTCTGTCGCAAGTTATGGACCTCCAAAGTTTCATTAAAAAACATGCCGTGAGAAGCCATAATCCTAAAATAAATGTTCAGCATTCATGCATTTCTGAAATGAACCTTTTGTCAGTCAATAGTGTACCCGACCTATTTTGACCCGCTGAGTTCAAAAATGGCGTTTGTTTTAATCTATAGTTACTCGCTTTGGAGATATATGAATATTAATGCAAATTTTGTTTGATCAGTAATATCTCAAAATTGAACAGCAGTAGAGAAAAACAAACGCCATTTTTGAACTCAGCGGGTCAAAATAGGTCGGGTACACTATTGACTGACAAAAGGTTCATTTCAGAAATGCATGAATGCTGAACATTTATTTTAGGATTATGGCTTCTCACGGCATGTTTTTTAATGAAACTTTGGAGGTCCATAACTTGCGACAGAGTGGCCGTAGCGCAAAAATATGATAATATTCTGAATCAGCGGAGAAAATTGCACCAGATAGATACCATATTATGTCCAGATTTGAGAGATAACTTATTGTCTGAGTACCAGGGCATAAAAGTTACATAAGTAGCTCAGGAGCAGTCAGATTGAAAAACAGATGTCATTTTCGTAATCAGCGGCAAAAACTGTATTAGGTGATATAAATTTTTATGGCTCTGTACCCTAGATGCGACTGAATTGAGTCACCTTTCAAACGAGCATGTTATAGCAAGTGCAGCCGTTTTGTTCCCAAATCATAAAAATGCCGATATCTTCAAAAAGTAGGCAACGTAGAGCAAAAAATAAAGTTATTTTCGGAATCAGCAGCAAAAAACTACGTAAGAAAAACTGCATTGCACCGCGGTTAATGGTCATACTAGCAGTAGTGCCAGCCAAGAAAAAGGGTTGGTCTCAACTTTGGACGCCAATTTCTCCCGATCCAGAGCGAATCTAGCTAAACTGAATGCATTTTCGAACTCAGCACACAAAACTGCATATAACAGTATGCAAACAACTAAGCTTTGCAGAAAAAAATTTTTTTCGAACACCTTTGAGAGGCCAAAACACCCCCCCCTCCCCCCCCCCGAACCGCACACTTTGGGGCGCTCATTTTGTTTGGCCAACTCATGCCTACCTTTTGTTAAAACATTAAGCTTGGCAGGGCCTTTTCAGAATAAGTTATAAATATTTTTCGAAAAAAAAAACGGAGTGGCATTTTGTGGAAATTTCGCAGTTTTCGGCGAATATCTCGGTAACCAGCTATGATCTGGAAACCGGAGTACCAGAAAGTGAAAGGCCATTGGACCAGCTACAAAACCATATGCGAGTCGAGATCCTAGCTTAAGAAACGAATGAAGGGTGATCGTTTGAATGGAGGGTGTCAGAGCTATTAAAATGAGCCCGAAAATTGCTGCCGACCCAACTTTGAGGGGGTGTAGCTCCGGTTCTAGGGGGTTGCTGGTGGCCGGGCATGCACCGTTGGTCTTCGACTGTGCTCTATTTTAATAGATATAAATATCAGCCAGATCCGTGAGATGGCCCTGCTTGCCCCCTCAAAGCTGACTTTCTCGCAAAATGCATCTTAATTTTTGTTTTACTATCAAGCAGCTCCGATTTTACTAATTTTTGTTTTACTAATAATTTTACTCATTTTACTAGTATTTTACTATGATTTTACTAGTCGTAAGGTCCAATTTTGGATCAATGATGCCAACATCTTATAACTGACTATTGTTGATGCCAAATAGGTGCTGAATTTTACCAATTTTACGAGGTTTTCCCGAACTTTAGAGACAAATATGCAAAATTTTAGTCACGAAATTGAATCCACACATCTTTTGGTGCAAAATTGGTGAAGATTTTTCCTGAAATTCAGCAAAAACTAGTAAAATTTCTATTTTACTATTGACACCGTTTGGTAATTTAATTTAATTTTTACTTTACTATTGGCTCGTAATTTTACTTTTTACTATTATTTTACTACTAGGAAAATACCACTAGTATTACTAATTTTTGTTTTACTATACTATAGTAAAATAACAGTAACTATCCCCCAGTTTCTATTGGAGTCAGATAAAACAGTCAGCCTCCTGAAAGACTTTTGTGGTCCGCATCCGCCTCAGAACTGGTGAGCCCGACGTGATCAGTGGCCGGCCGACGTGATTTTTGGCTGGCTGACGTGGTCATCTTGTATCATCATCTTGGCCTGACTCTATTGACCAAACAAGACGGTTCTTCAAAATGAGTGTATAAAACTTTAGATAGTTTGATCATTTTGAAGATCCTCTCAGTTTTAGAGGCAGAGACAGATTTTTTGGAAATTTTTTACAAAATTAGACCGGCAGCAGAGGAAAACGTCAGTAAACTTTTATTTGAAGAAAGTGGGTGTGCAATTCTTTCAGATGCAGTTTTCTCTTTCAAACAACTCTTTCCGACAGTAAGCTCTTCAGATAATTCTTTCAGATGATTTTCCCTTCCAATCCAACGAATTCTGGCACTTTTTAGGCAAATCTTTCAAAAAGCAGCTTTCGCTTCCAAAGAATTCTGGCACTCCTTGTAAACTTTTGGCCAAAGCCAAGGACCAAGGCCTCCTTGTAAACTTTTGTTGTGCTTGCTTGTTTCTTGTATTACGAACAATTTTGACATCACTGTTGTGATCGGATATAGGGTGGTAGCCAGTCAATTGGCCGCGCCCTTCAATTGATAAACTTGTAACTTGTAACTCTTAGGCAAATCTTTCAAAAAGCAGATTTCACTTCCAAAGAATTCTTGCACTCTTTAGGCAAATCTTTCAAAGCAGCATTTCGTTCTATGGCATTCTGATATGCCTTTAGGTTATCTTTCAAAAACACTAATTTTCAATTCCCTTCCAAAAAATTCTACAGTCTTCTGGCAAATCTTTCAAAAAGCAGCTTTCCCTTCGAAAGAATTCTGACATTCTTTTTGGGAAATCTTTCAAAAACACGAATTTTCCGTTCCAATCCAAAGAATTCTGGCACTCTTTTGGCAAATCTTTCAAAAAGCAGCTTTCGCTTCCAAAGAATTCTGGCACTCTTTAGGCAAATCTTTCAGAAAGCAGTTTTTTCTTCCAAAGAATTCTGGTACTCTTTAGGCAAATCTTTCAGAAAGCAGTTTTTTCTTCCAAAGAATTCTGGTACTCTTTAGGCAAATCTTTCAAAAAGCAGTTTTTTTCTTCCAAAGAATTCTGGTACTCTTTAGGCAAATCTTTCAGAAAGCAGTTTTTTCTTCCAAAGAATTCTGGTACTCTTTAGGCAAATCTTTCAGAAAGCAGTTTTTTCTTCTAAAGAATTCTGGTACTCTTTAGGCAAATCTTTCAGAAAGCAGTTTTTTCTTCCAAAGAATTCTGGTACTCTTTAGGCAAATCTTTCAGAAAGCAGTTTTTTCTTCCAAAGAATTCTGGTACTCTTTAGGCAAATCTTTCAGAAAGCAGTTTTTTCTTCCAAAGAATTCTGGTACTCTTTAGGCAAATCTTTCAGAAAGCAGTTTTTTCTTCCAAAGAATTCTGGTACTCTTTAGGCACATCTTTCAGAAAGCAGTTTTTTCTTCCAAAGAATTCTGGCACTCTTTAGGCAAATCTTTCAGAAAGCAGTTTTTTCTTCCAAAGAATTCTGACACGATTTAGGCAAATCTTTCAAAAAGCAGTTTTTTCTTCCAAAGAATTCTGGTACTCTTTAGGCAAATCTTTCAGAAAGCAGTTTTTTCTTCCAAAGAATTCTGGTACTCTTTAGGCAAATCTTTCAGAAAGCAGTTTTTTCTTCCAAAGAATTCTGGTACTCTTTAGGCAAATCTTTCAGAAAGCAGTTTTTTCTTCCAAAGAATTCTGGCACTCTTTAGGCAAATCTTTCAGAAAGCAGTTTTTTCTTCCAAAGAATTCTGGTACTCTTTAGGCAAATCTTTCAAAAAGCAGCTTTCGCTTCCAATGAATTCTGACACGATTTAGGCAAATCTTTCAAAAAGCAGCTTTCCTTTCCAAATAATTTTGGCACACTTTAGGCAAATCTTTCAAAGCAGCATTCCGTTCTAAGGCATTCTGACATTCCTTTGAGTTATCTTCCAAAAACACGAATTTTCAATTCCCTTCCAAAGAATTCTACAGTCTTCTTTTAATATAGGTATCCAAAGGCATTGATAATAAATTATGAGTGATGAGGAAACTGTCCTTTCCTGTGTTGGACTACAGTAGGCTATCAATAGAAAGCTTGAAATGCACTAAATAAATGTACCAAAATATGACCATATTCTTATTCCTTCTATTTCCGTTTAAAAACCCCAACAACACTGCAGTCAGTAGTACATACGTACGTATCTATATTACAGACACTCTTTTAAGTAATTATTTCTGATAGTAAAAGTTTCAGACCATTCTTTCAAAACGCTTTTTTGTCTTTCAAGCAATTGTTTCTTACAGTAACTCTTTAGTTAGTTCTTTAAAAATCAGTTTTGTCTTTCAAACAATTCTGTCAGACTGTAAACTCTTCAAATATTCCTATAAAAAGCAGTTTTCTGTTTTGCTTCTTTCAAAAAACAGCTTTCAGTAGCAATTAACAGTAAACTGTTGTCAGTTTTCGAGCCACGGAACCAGCAGGACTTGGAATTTTCGGGCCAAACTTTTGCAATAGGTAGACAGTTATCTTGTTAATAAATCCTGAAAATCTGAGCCAAATTCATAGAGAAATGACTGAGAACGAACTGTTCGAGTAAACTCTCCTTCCTTATGGAGTGTCTAAAGCCTAGCAGCTTTACAACGAGCCAGCCGAACGGCGCCGAGAGCACACGCTTCAAGATGCAATTGCATCCTACACGCTTAACGAAAAGCTAATCTTATACCGGCAGCCTTGGCTGCCGGTAAAAAGAGACTCTTTGGACTGGTGCTGCCCTGGACATTGGCCAATAAGAAGAACGAAGAAAAGAAAGGACTGTGGCCAAAAAAGACTGATCAACCACTTATGAAGAGAACAATTGGTGGACTAAAGTCGCGCTGCACAGGGAAGAAGAGGGAAATGCAGGAGGCCCTGGACATGGCAGGTGAGCTCATTGACTTGAAAGCCCCTGTCTCTGAGCTAAGGGGGATGGGGGACCGAATAGACTCCCTCCATCAAAGCTGTGGTGAGGCCTTCAACAAGTGGACTGAGGCTTTGGAAGCGAAAGATGCGGCCAGAGCTGTAGAAGAAAAAGAAGAGGAAGGACTCTCACCAACAATGGAGGCAGCCTATAAAGAGCAAGAACAGTTCATGGCTGTCTACAGAACAGCCTGGTATAAACTAAAGAAGGAGATTATCTGCCAGTCCAAAGAACCTGAAACTCCAGTGAAAGCAGCTGCAGTGTCCCATGCAGCTCAGGCCACAGTTCGCAGACCTGTTTCTGATACTACTGATCCAAACCTTCCACTGCTGGAGGAAATGAAGGAGCTACAGCAGAAACAAGAGAAACCGGCCCAAGAAGAAACTAAAAGGCACACTGAGTGGATGGATAGACAAGAGAAACGGGCCCAAGAAGAGGCTGAAAAGCACGCTGAGTGGATGGAAAGACAAAAGAAACTGGTCCAAGAAAAGGCTGAAAGGCACGCTGCTGAGTGGATGAAAAAGCAAGAAGAGAAGCAAAAAGAATGGGTGGCCCAGATGCAGAATAAAACGGCCAAATGGAGACAAGAGTCAGAAGAAAGATGGCTGAAAATATAGCGCCAGATCCAGAATGACCATCTGGAGAGACAAGGCAGCATCAAGAAACAAGAAGAAAAGCCAGAAATCCAGCTGCCCAAACTGACATTCAACTATGATTCAAAGAAATCATCGCTGTTCTCTCTCCCCAGTGGCAAAGAAGAGTCAGGATCCAAGGATCTGAGAAGTCCAGAGATCCAAAATTCAAATCAGAGCTTTCTGTGGAGAAAATATTGGAGCAAGCAAGAAAAAGCTGATGGCCCATTGGATGCCACTGAAGAAAACAAGGCCATGAACCAGGTCAAAGAAGAAGTGAAGCAGGAGGACAAGAAGGAGAAGAAGAAGAAGACTTTGGATGAGTTGCCAATGAAGGGAGAATTGCAAAGGGAATGTCCACAAGTGGAGATGAAGAGCAAAGTTCCTTCTCTCCCACAAGAGGCTCCTGGAATGGCTACTCCCAAGGTTGAAGTAGTCTGCAGAGCTGCTGCTCCCAGCACAAAGAGGAAGCCCTGCACGTTGGACACAGATGTTCACTGTGGGCAAAGGTCCTCCCTGAAAGATTCAGCCCCCCTGCCTGGTGTCACCAAGCAAGGAAAAATGGAGATCGACCTGGCTAGTGGCAACAACTACAGTCATCTAGACAAGGATGAGAAGATTCAGCTAGCTGGCATCAGAGCCGAAAGTGCTCCACTCAGAACTTGGATGGATCCGGTCTGGACACGATGATTCTCTCAAGAAAACTCCAGAAAAAAGAATCAGCCAGCTGGGAATTGCTGTTGAAAGCGACCCAGTAATTGATTCAACTTTGGATTCTCTGACCCAGAAGAAAGCCAAGAAAACATTGAACAAGACAGCAGGACTCCAAGAAGAGGTCTGAAGAAAATGGAAGACCAGATCAGAATCTGGACAGAATGGAAAGAACCCAAGATGTACCAGATGAAAGAAAAACTGGAGTCCCCTGACCCTGAAACCGGAGCTGTGGCCCCCATCCAGGACAACAAGTTCAAGACAAGATGGCAGGAAGGAGGAGTCAAGACAATCAGCTCAATGGCCATGGAACAGCTGCCGTCACTAGATGAGAGGTTCAGAGAAGATGAGCTCTGTTCCACATGCCTCAGCCCGGCCTCTTCCCCATAACGCTGCCATAGTCCCAGAGCAACCAATGCTCCACAGACCTGGCTCCATCAGCGCCACCCAGCTTCAGCCAAGGACCTCAGCTTGTAGAATGATTGCCCCATCGCCGCCCGGGGAGTGTCGTGAACACTCACGAGCTATTAGCCTACGGTGGGGTGTCATAGACTTTGAACTTGGTAGGGTGGTGATTGGTTGGCGCGTTGCTGAGTGGGCGTGGCCTATTTGTTTATTGTTTGCGCCTGTTTCTAGACCATTCTCTGTACAGAGTATAGGCGCGCCTTTATTGTGTCTAGAGCTTTCTTTGCCTCGCCTCCTATTGGCTGGTGGGCGGGGCTTTCTCGAACATTCCATTCCAAACCCAATTTTGTGCTGCAGAATGTATTGTCTGGGTTAAAATTTTCTTTACTTTGGAATCCAAAAGTGGGTTTTCAGGTCCCCCCAAAAAAGCATCCGCTGGGGGACTTTTGCCGAAAAATCGGGCTTGGGGGCCGCCCCCCCCCTTTTACACCCCCAACGACATGTATGGTTGGGACCGAAACCGTTGACGTTTTTTAATTACCTAAGAAGCTTTTATCCGCAAGTATATTACAAGGAAAACCCAACCCAAAAAGTTTTCAACTGCCAAAATAGCAGTTCATGGTCAAAAATTTTTGTTCAATTGCTTCTACATTAATAGGTACACGTTATTGTGTATTTTATTATTCAATGCGGGACACAGTACCAAATTTAGTAGTGCGGTGTCAGCCAAAAAGGTTGTAGTTTTTAGGAGTTTTGTCAAAAAAACATCTGGAGGTGATGTGCATACAAAATTTTGAATTTTTGAATGTCGTAGTCTCTGGTCGGCCCCTAGCTGCAAACAAAATTTAAAAAAACATATTTTAGGATTACCGAAATAGACCCAGCACCGATTGCAAGGCAACTGGAAGAGAAATACAACACGTCTATCTTTTCGCTAGCCATCCAAGGTCAAGACGCTATCGACTTCCAGAGCTTGAGAAGAATCTGTGGCGGAGACAACTGTGTCTTCTATCCCAATCAAACAGACAAACTAATAGATAGAATAGAGCAAGTTATAAAGACTCACTGCTACGGTACGTAACGCACTACAGTATGCACGTTTTTTATTGTAGCTATGACTACTGTACCTTACAGGCTGTCCAGGCGATGTACTTTTCTTGGTTGAAGCGTCTGAACTGGTTTCAAGAACCGGATTGACTGAGGTACAGCTTCCTTAAAGCCGTAGCTGCACAGTTAGCCTATGCTGTTTAGGCGAACACAATAAATATGTTCGCCTACTCTCTAAATAGATTTCCTTCTGCTAACAACACGCACGCACGGAGAACGCAGACGTTCTAACAAGCGGGGAGCACAATTATTTTGTGCTTTGCTTAGCTTTGCTAAGTTAGTAATTTGTGTTCGTTGATCTTTGCTCTTCCAATTTGATTTGAGTGATTAGGGGTTTCGCTTAAGTTTGCTTATCGGTGTTGTTGCATGCACAAATAGTACAGTAGGCTCTTGTGCTAGGTTGAAGTACGGCAGGCATCCACTCAGCATCCTGAACCTACAGTACCTAGGCAAGAAAAAATCGGCCTACAAAAAGAACAACTTTTTATTGTTTATTGATTTATTCAATGGCATGGGGGTGAAGGCTGCAATTGCAAAACAGAGCGAGCGGCTGCTTTGACTAAAATAAAATCACTACGCAGGTATTAGTAGAGATCTACAAAAGATACCTATACTAACTATCTAAACCTCCTACGCTACAAATAGACTAAATCTGATGCCTGTTTGACAATGAGAAGTGTGAGAAGGGGTTATACTATGCTGCAGGTATTAAACCGAGTGGTGAACGTGAGTGCGGCATTGGACATTGGTGCGGAGAAGGAGCAGGTGCACGTGGCACTGAGCACCTTTTCCTACCCAACCAACACTCTTCTACACTTCAACTTTTCCGTTGGTACCAGTGTGCCTGTGATCAGGGAAAAAGTTGAGGACATCAAACGAGAGTGGCTTGCAGTGGCTGGTCTGTCCGATTTGGGATGGTTTGTTTGTCTCTCTTCCTTTACACTCAGGCATTAATGTACTTACCTAGTATTATACTGTAGTACCTAACTCTTTGAGTATCATCTTGACAACCGATGGTCAACTAAGGACAATGTCCGTTCACGCCCAGTCTATCCGGCCAAATTATCCCTCTGGGCAGGACAAATTACCCAAACCGGACAAGCCTGGACAAGCCCGGACAAGGCTGTAAAAGTAGGTAAAAGACGGACAAGCCCAGACAAGCCTGGACAAGTTGGTACAAAGACAGACAAGCCCGGACAAGTTGGTACAAAGATAGACAAGCACGGACAAGCCTGGACAAGTTGGTACAAAGACGGACAAGCCCGGACAAGTCGGTACAGACAAGCCTGGACAAGTTTCTTGGTCAGCTTGAAACTAGTTTTAGGGTGTCACTCCGCTCCCAGACTGGTCTAGGACCAGGTTTAGAGGCGGAAAGCTCAAACATACAAAGCTGCCCAATAAATGAATCTTGTGCTTTACTAACTGCATCCTCAGCAGTACAGTAGGAGTTGTTGTGACTGTCCTGTCAAACCTTTATCGCATTTCTCCAGGCTGTGATTAGAAAATTTCCAAGAAAAATGACTACAAATTGACTACAAATTCGCAAATTATGAAAAAGTAGTTTGTAGTCAATTTGTAGTCGGCCAAAATAATATGTAGTCTTAGCTAATTTGTAGTCTTGTTGATGTCATAATCGCCGAAAATATGTAGTTTGTAGTGTATAGTACTACGAATTAGGTCTAGCTGTGATAATCCTGTCTGCCCTTGTCCAGGCTCTGACCAACTTGTCCTGTCTTGTCCAGGCCTGTCCGGCTCTGACCATCTTGTCCAGCTTTGTCCGGGCTCTGATCATCTTGTCCAGTCTTGTCCAGTACTGTCCAGGCTCTGACCATCTTGTCCAGCCTTGTCCGGGTCTGTCTGGACTCGGACCATTATGTCCAGCCTTGTCCAGGCCTGTCCGGGCTCTGACCATCTTGTCCAGGTCTGTCCGGGCTCTGACCATATTGTCCTGCCTTGTCCAGGTCTGTCCGGGCTCTGACCATCTTGTCCAGCCTTGTCCAGGTCTGTCCGGGCTCTGACCATCTTGTCCAGCCTTGTCCGGGCTCTGATCATCTTGTCCAGCCTTGTCCAGTACTGTCCGGGCTCTGACCATCTTGTCCAGCCTTGTCCGGGTCTGTCTGGACTCTGACCATCATATCCACCCTTGTCCAGGCCTGTCCGGGCTCTGACCATCTTGTCCAGCCTTGTCCGGGCTCTGATCATCTTGTCCAGCCTTGTCCAGGTCTGTCTGGACTCTGACCATCATATCCACCCTTGTCCAGGCCTGTCCGGGCTCTGACCATCTTGTCCAGCCTTGTCCAGGACTGTCCGGGCTCTGACCATCTTGTCCAGCCTTGTCCGTAAAACTTCTATCATGTCCACTTTATTTTCGAAATTGTCCGCCCATTTTGGTATGAGCTAGACACTGTCCATTGTCCACTTTACCCAAACGTCGTTGGACAAGGCCGGAGAAGTTTTGACTGATACTCAAGGAGCTAAGTACAGATCTGTTCATACACTGGGTTTATAGATAAGAAGGTCCGGGCTGACTGAGGGGCTGGGGTAGTGAGGATTGGATTGGGATCCATGGGGTTTGGCCCATGAAGGGGGGTCGGTCGGTCGGTCGGTCGGTCGGTCGGTCGGTCGGTCGGTCGGTCGGTCGGTCGGTCGGTTGGAGTGAAGGGTGTTGCTGGCATTTCTAGCTATGGGTAATCTCATATGAATGATTAAGGGCGATAATAGTTTTTAGCCACTTTAGTTTGGGTGACCATATTTGTGTTTAAATAATTAATTACCGCATCTTAACTAGGGGTATACGATTGGCCCGACAGGTCTTAACCAGCCAATCCAAGTGTGGACTTCGTGGAGATCAACCATCAATCCAGTTTCTCGTAATTTTCGCACAAGGATTGTAAGTTGAAGCTGGTAGCCTAGAAACAATCAACCTAACAATCAGCTTGCAGCCAAGACACCAAGTATCCATCGACGCAGTACCCGCGCGACTGGCCGGACCCAGTGAAAGAGGCCGAACTGTTGCGCAAAGAACTGCCAGACTTGGTGGTGTACGCGGTGGCAGTGCCTCCGGATGCCGCCAATCCGTCCAAAAATCGCTCAGACGCCTGTCGGAAAGAAGCGTTCAAAGTAATCGGCTCGTTCGAGATCGTCAACAAAACTCTGATCCAAATCACCGGCTCCAAGGACAACGTCTACTGCTTCGATAATTCGTACAAAGTGGGGTTGCGCATACAGAACTCGATCGACAGCATGCCCAACTGTGTGCCGCCTCTGCCCGGTAAGCAACCCTGTAAAGGTAATTAGGGGAGGGGTCAAGAAATTATTACAAACTATGTATTATCATGATGGAGAAGGTCCGAAAATGGCCAAAAACACCATTATGTAATTGTTGCACGCCCCCGAAGCAAATCAACGTAGTTATTCGGGGTCAATTGAACATGTACAACAACATGTGTCATTGAACTGTACCATATAGTGCTGTTTATAGTACCCCCAATTTATAGTTGTATAGGGTACTATAAACGGAGACAGATTTTATTCTGAAGTGAGCAGTTATCAATACAAATCGTTGGAATATTACAGTATTTTTGGTGGTAAACCTTGTTTGTATTAGTGATGTAAAATTATGGAATTCGAATTAGTAGCTTGTAGTCAATTTGTAGTCAGCCAAAATAATTTGTAGTCTTGATGACCGTCATCAAGGCCGAAAACATGTAGTTAGTAGTTTTTAGTACTACAAATTAGGTCCAGGGCACCCTGTATTTAGCTGATTTGTGAACATAAATAATTTCCTAAACAAGTCCACAAACCTGCAAATTTATCGAATCACTGATTCAAAAGTTACTTGCTTTAATTAATTACCGATTTTTGGGGCACCCTATACATTTATAGGCACACAATTAAGGAACTACATTTATAGTGAATATTACCACCACCGAAGTACCAACAACTACCACCACTGAAGCATCACCAACTACCACCACGGAAGCACCACCAACTACCACCACCAAAGCACCACCAACTACCACCACCGAAGAACTACCAACTACCACCACCAAAGCATCACCAACTACCACCACCAAAGCACCACCAACTACCACCACCAAAGAACCACCAACTACCACCACCAAAGCATCACCAACTACCACCACCAAAGCACCACCAACTACCACCACCAAAGCACCACCAACTACCACCACCGAAGAACCACCAACTACCACCACCAAAGCATCACCAACTACCACCACCAAAGCATCACCAACTACCACCACCGAAGCACCACCAACTACCACCACCAAAGAACCACCAACTACCACCACCAAAGCATCACCAACTACCACCACCAAGGCACCACCAACTACCACCACGAAAGCACCATCAACTACCACCACCGAAGAACCACCAACTACCACCACCAAAGCATCACCAACTACCACCACCAAAGCATCACCAACTACCACCACTGAAGCACCACCGACTACCACCACCAAAGCACCACCAACTACCACCACCAAAGCACCACCAACTACCATCACCGAAGAACCACCAACTACCATCACCGAAGAACCACCAACTACCACCACAGAAGAACCAACTACTGCACCAAAAGAAGGTTAAACAAACAAACAAACAAACAAACAAACAAAAGGGTCAGACCAGCACAGGTCACTGAGAGGAGTGAGTCAGAGAGCGATTAGAAGTTCAGCTACCACAACCATGACATGCCATCGACTGCTCTTTGTGACAAACACTATAGCGGCGTCAATGTCTGCAGTCACTACAAACAGTGTTGCCAGGTCCAAACATGCGTACATGTAGTTGGGTTTTCGGCTGGAGGTTTCAGGTCCAAAATAGGGTTTCAGCACTATGTCCAAAGGGGATTTCAGGGACCGTTTTTTGGTGACCAAAAGTGGGTTTCAGCGACCTTTTTCGGGCTCAAAACAGGGTGTTTAGCACTAAAAATCAGGAAAAATTCCTATCTGAATCTGAACTGCAAAAATGTCCGTTAAAAGCCTATTTATATGATGAAGAATTAGATTTTCCTAGTCAGTGTCTCTTATGTTTTGTACTCTGCGGCGTTGCTTTGTGTACTCTCCTGTGTTGTTTACTAGTGAGCCATAAACCTTTTCATTTTGTACAGGGCTTCCTTTCTGTACATAACCGACCGGCCTTGAGGTCAGGTTCCTGCTCTCCCAACCACTCCTTGCCGACGCAACGAACTTTAACTTTTACATTCTCACCAAGCCCGCCTCGATTCTGTCTATTACGACGCTTCTACTTCAGTAATGATGTCCTCTCCTCACCTACATTATCCCACGATGAGGACCCACTCCTGCCTTCCCTTGCTCCAGATCTTCTATGACTTCTCCGCTAACAACACTAGGGCTTTCATGAACAGCAGCGATGACAAAAAAACACAACAACTACTCCTACAGCATCAGCAAGAACAACAGCAGCAACATCAAAATGCCCTCTTCAACTCCTGCAACAACAAGAACAAAATCATCTAGACATTGCTGACCATTACGAACGCCTTTTCACAACTCTTCACGAACCTGCTGCTCAGCCACAGCTTACAATCAATCTGCCGTGTCCAACTGTCTATCGTTTCAATCAGTCAGCAAGCTACATCACTTTTGCCAGATGGTCTGAAGAAATCACTCAATATGTTCGCCAATCCGGTTTGTAATGGTATGAAGTTGTAGAGGATGCACTCGATCTCTTAGTGCAACAGCAATTGCATTCTATTCCTCCTGATCAGATGGAGGCAGCTCTCAATGCCTTGAACCCTTACTTAAATTGGAGGAATCCCAGATACAACTGGCCCTTAGTCTTCTGTAGCACAAGTATGGCCCTGACCACAGGTTGCGCATATCACCTATCTCAAAAATCGGGTATTGGGTAAAAATCCTGTCAGAACTGCAAAAATTCCCTTTAAAACCCTATTTATATGATGAAGAATTAGATTTTCCTAGTCAGTCTCTCTTGTGTTTTGTACTGTGCGCCCTTGTTTTCTGTACTCTCCTCTGTTGTTCACTAGTGAACTGGTGCCGAGCTTCCTTTCTGTACATGACCGACCGGCCTTCAGGTCCTGGTCTCCCAACCACTCCTTGCCGACGCAATGAACTTCAATTTTTACATTCTCACCAAGCCCGCCTCGATTCTATCTACAGGGTGTCTCAAAAAAAAATGATCACATTTCTTTTTACTGCCATTTCCGCAAATTTTGACCAAATAGGCTGAAATTTGGACCATAGGTGCCCAAATTCGGGCAATTTTATGTGTTAAAGTTTCGTGCACTAGGCTTGACTCATTCCCGAGAAATTTCAAAAAAAGTGAAATTTGTTAAATCAATAGTGAAAGCCGGTCACCGAAAAAATTATCACATTTCTTTTCACTGCGATTTCCGCAAATTTTGACCAAATAGGCTGAAATTTGGACCATATGTGCCCAAACTCGGGCAATTTTATGTGTTAAAATTTGGTGCACTAGGCTTGATCAATTCTCGAGAAATTTCAGAAAAAGTGAAATTTGGTAATTTCAATACCAAAAGCCGGTCACGGAAAAAACGTTACATTACATTATCGCCGAAGCTCTAACGATAGCGTTGGAGTTCATGCGTCAACTTTTTACACACGAATTACCCTGAACTTCTGCGTTTACACTCCAAATTTCATCCAATTCCGTCAAAAATTAGAAAAGATACAGGAAAAGGAAATGTTTCCATTTTTCGGCGACCGACTTTCACAATTGAAATTACCAAATTTCACTTTTTTTGAAATTTCTCGGGATTGAGTCAAGCATAGTGCACCAAACTTTAACACATAAAATTGCCCGACTTTTGGCACCCATGGTTCAAATTTCAGCCTATTTGGTCAAAATTTACGGAAATGGCAGTAAAACGAAATGTGATCATTTTTTTGAGACACCCTGTATTATGACGCTTCTACTTCAGTAACGATGTCCTCACCTACTTGTACATTATCCTATGTTGAGGGCCCACCCTGCCTTCCGTTACTCCAGATCTTTTACAACTTCTCGCGAACAACAACAGCACTTTTATGAACAGCAGCAATGACAAGAAACACAACAACAAGTTGTCAACAACTACTACAGCATCAGCAAGAACAGCAGCAGCATCAACAAAATGCCCTCTTCAACTCCTGCAACATCAAGAACAAAATCGTCTAGACATTGCTGACCATTACGAACGCCTTTTCACAGCTCTCCATGAACGTCCACCTGCTGCTCAGCCACAGCTTGCCATCAATCTGGCGCGTCCTACTGTCTGTCGTTTCAATCAATCAGCAAACGACATCACTTTTGCCTGATGGTCTGAAGAAATCATTCAGTATGTTCACCAATCCGGTTTGCAATGCTATTCGGTTGTTGAGGATGCACTGGATCTCTTAGCGCAACAGCAATTCCATTGTATTCCTCCTGATAAGATGGACACATTAGAGGCAGCTCTCAATGCCTTCAACCCTTACTTAAACTGGAGGAATCCCAGATACAACTGGCTCTTAGTCTTCTGTAGCACAAGTATGGCCCTGACCACAGGTTGCGCATGTCACCTATCTCAAAAGCATTCTTGCTGCCATATACCTACTTGTTGGCGACTTGGCTCAAGAAACGCTTGGTTGTCCACTTATCAGATGCTCCTCACCTACATGACCTCAATTTCATCACCACAGAAGCTATTAAGTTGTATCACCCTGATCAGACCATCAACAACTCCATTGGGCAACGTTCCAGTACCACTACATCAACTGCGTCTACTCGACCTTCCTTGTGGTGCACTTACTGTCATCGAGCCAGTCATTCGCATGCAACCTGCTATGCTCTCAAAAATGCCTCTGCTCGGCGGCCTCCTCAATTTCGATCACCCGCTCAAGCTGCATCCTGAAAGAACGTTCCTAATTCACGACCAAGAATACAACCCACTTGCTATAAATGTCACAAGGTTTGGCACTTAGCTACAGTACAAGACGCGAAGGCAGTCCCATTCTTCGCAGATTTGGCTCTTTGCGAATATTAGCGAAGGGCCCCTAGCGGCCAAATTTTATTTGCGAAGGCCTGCGAAGGCTTGCAAAAACCAGGGCCAGTTTGCCTGGCCAAAACAACAGCTGGCTTGTTTGGAGAGGGACTTAATGACCTTTGATTGACACTTGATATGTCACTGGCCTCCCAGCAGCGGTCAGGCAGGCGCATTGCATTGGTGACTGTGTCTTACGTTTTTTGGGTGTCTGCCGTTCACTGCTTCAGGGAGGGCCGATAATCCTACTGAGAGGGCTGACCGACAATTGAAGATCAGAAAAGAGCTGCGCAGAGACACAGACTCGACTTTGCGGCAGCGTTACTGCCATTAATCTGTAAAACGTGTTGTCTTGATTTTGATGTGTATTTTTCTATGAAAATAGACCCTATGTATCTCAGTATAACAGTCTACTGTAGTTACGATTTATCTTGACTTTACTGCAAATTGGCCAGAGTGCTAATCGAGCTGTGACTATGGCCAGTTATTAGATAGAGCCGGTCAGGCATCTGTTGACCTTTGGCCTGTCCTCTCTATTAAACTGGATTCGCAGTCTTGCGAAGAGCTGCGAAAGCTTGCTACTAGGGGCCTCGACGGCCGCTCGGATTGCGAATTGGCGCTCGGAAAAAGCTTAGTACAGCGCTCCTGGTGGCGAATGGTTGCGAAGGCCGGCACAAAACCATATGTTGCCAGCAAAGGCGGCGGGCCCGATTGGCGAAAAATGGGACTGCCTTCGCGTCTTGTACTGTAATCAATGCCACTCAAATGTGCCGGCACAGTTGGTGTAGTATATTTGGTCACTGTGCGCAACATTGTGCGCTCATCCTGTCGGCGCGGCAAGTTTCTTGCTGCAAAGAGTTCGTCATCGGCACAACGCTCCACCAAGGCCACCGAAAGCTGGTTACAGCGAGTAAGTAAAATGGTAACCGACTGGATCTGCCATTGCACCAAAGCCGCTCCAATAGCATGCCACGTTGGAAAGAAGATCAATGACGCCAGGAGCTTTCTGAGAAACCAGCAACAAGGTCTATACCGGTTTAGTGCCGGTGGCTGGGCGGCCATTGGGAGCTGTCAGCACCATGATGTCAACGCGCCGGGCACTCTCTTAGTACCTGGCGCCCAACAGCATGGCTAGTGTGGCTGGCAGTGATAGAAGGGAAACGTCCGAGATGACGAACCATGGGGGTCGCGCAATGGACTGCATAGGTCTGAGTGTAGGGCCGTAAGGTCCCGGTGCACATCAGATTGGATCGAATCGGCAACTCAAACGTGCCACCCCAGCATCTTCTGGATACTCAATCATCAGCAGTTCCTTTGAATCATCACATTTTTCTACACTCTGATTCGCTTTCTGCTCATTACATTGCCTTATACTTTGGTGATGATTCCAAGACTTTTATGGCTCTTCTCAACATTGGTGCCAACGTTAACATACTCAGTACTTCTATTGCTCAGCAAACTAAAGCTTCTTGGTTGCATCACGTCATGCACCTGAAAGTCATACTGTGATTTCGGCGTTTGGAAACCCTCATTTGTGTGATATGGTTCTGTTACCAGTTTCTTCTGATCGTCACCACTGCACCCGTATGTGTTTTGTGGTGAACCTCGAGGACAACGCACCTGGCCAAATAATTCATACTTGTGCCAGTGCTGCACGTCTTCGTTTCCATATCGCAATTCTTTGAGATAATGGGTCAGCACATACAGACAGACTTGGTTGGTGTCAGCAAGCTACAGTTTCTCCTAGTGGGGGCACACATGGATATGGATGATCCGTGTGCTGTGACCTCTATTCAGTCTACATGTTTAGCTGTATTTATGGGTACCCATCAGGACATCCAACATGGTTCAGTTGTTGCTCGATTGCATCCTTCAATCAAGGATGGTCCTGTCTTCCTGGATGTGAATCATTGTGGACAAGTTTTTGGCTTGTGTGCAGAGGTACAAGATGTCAAAGATGGCATATTGGAAGTTCCCTTGCATCAACACTCCATTTCTGAACACAGCCTTCATTCATTGACCAATGCCGGCATTCCTGTTGCTACAGTGGAAAAAGTTTATGTTTTGAGCCATCTGATGAACCAGCTTTCCTTAATCAAATTTGTTCCACTACAGGTGATTCTGGTGTTGAGATGGTCCAACCAAGAGGACAAACATGCATTGCTTGAAGATTTAAGAAAGCTTTCTTTTGGTGATCATCTGTCTCAGGGGCAAGATGCACAATTATGACAGTTGATTCTTCGATATTTGTCTGTTTTCGCTTTGCATCATCACTGCTTTGGGTCATGTGGTTGGTGTCAAACATTCAATTGAAGTCAAACGATCGCCTATTAAACAGAAACATCACAACGCCTCTCACGAGATCAGCAAGAAGTAGAAGACAAGGAAGTGGATCTGTTGTTGGAGGAAGGAATTGTTGACCCTCTCAGTTCCCTTGGATGAGTCCCACTGTCTTAGTGCGAAAGAAAGATGGTATACGCATTTGCATCGATTATCGGAAGTTGAACGCCATTACTATCAAGGACGCATATCCAATACCAAATATCGATGATCTATTGTGTTTAGCTGGCCGCGCAAACTATATCACGCTGTTAGATGTTTCAACTTTTAATGCATTTTCATCTTCATCTTAAGCTGGCCAAATGTCACTTTGCACAATCTAAAATCGCTTATCTCCGTTTTGATATGCAAGGTGGTCATTTCCAACTTATCCGCCGATTATTAACTGATTAATTGCGCCTTATTTTGTGTCGCGTTATTTCTTATTGTACGCACTAATCTGGCTACCGGCCAATGTTACTCCGCGCGTCCTGGGCCTGGCGCTAGACCTCGCTCAGTTGTTGTTTCTCGGCTACTCGTTTCTTGTGTGCACGGGAGTCTGTTACAATGTGGATGGCGCCGTGCCAATAAATCTTCGTTCGCTCGCTTGTTGTGCTTATTTTGGGAGATAGGTTTATCCCTTTCTTGGTTATTATTTATTATTTTATCTCGTCTTGGCGAACATAGCCTCTATATAGGCGTAATTATTCTCGCTTTCGCTTCTCTTTGGTGTCTTATTTCGTCGCTATAGCGTCTAAAACAGTGTTTATCCATGTGCTAACCAACTGTTCCAGAGTGCTATCGTTGTGACATCCAGGTACAGGCCTAATCAGTGTTATATACTACTGTGGGCCTCAAGCTGTGCTGTGTAATTATTTTTTGCAAAAAAATTGGTTTTCTCTTTTTTACCTTTAAAAATTAAACTATAATAGTTTAAATAGCCGAGAATCAATCCATGTAGCTTACTGGACATTCCAGACAATGTTTTCTTGGTTAAATTTTCCTTAACTTTTTATTTTTATACCCAAAATACCCGAATTTTATCAAGTTTGAGTTAGATTGAATTCCACCTAAAACACCTTAAAAATATCCTAAACTTTCCCCCTAACCCCCAAGTCGAACTTTTGCCCCTAAATGCGAAAATATCCCCCAAATTTTGGGGGAATCGCACATCTTGGCAACACTGACTACAAAACAAGCATGCACAGCCAGCATTCCGTGTCCTAACCACTGGACCAACTGTCTGCTGGCTTCAGCAAATTGCCACTACCTCACAGTCACATATTCTGTCGGTTTCAGCTGTTTGCATTCTGCTGAGTGGCGGTTTTTTTCAAGAAGCATCCGATACATTCGAGTTGTACTACCCCTACTATCCTGAGAAGAACAGGCTGCTCTACGTCAAACTGCCTCAGACAAGAGAGTTGCACACTTCCGAGTGGTTGAACGGACTTGTCTATATTATCGGAGGAGAAACACGTGATGGAGTCGCTGTGAAAAGTGTGATCACTTTTGACTCCGCAACCAACAAATTCTCCAACCTTCCTGACCTGCTACAAGTTCGAAGGTCACATGACAGCGCGGTTCTGGATGGCATGATCTATGTGTGTGGTGGAGAAAATCAGTCCCACAAGTTAGATTCATGCGAGCACTTCTACAAGAACAAATGGGAGCCCATCGCTCACATGTTAACTGAGAGAGTTGGACTAGCATTAGTAACACATAAAGGAGACATCTATGCCATTGGAGGTTACAACTCCTATGGGGACGAGCTGAGCTCAGTGGAGAGATACTCTCCTTACTCAGATTCCTGGACACCGGTGACCTCAATGCAGGTTGAACGAGCAAGCCACTCAGCTACAGTGCTCAACGAACAAATATATGTTTGTGGGGGAGGAATAGAACGAGGAGGCACAATGTCCTGTGAGCGCTATGACTCGCTCACCAAACATTGGACTCAAATTGCAGCAATGAATAAGATACGAGCTGGATTCAGTTTGTTGTCAGATGGCAATGGCACTCGCCTGTTTGCTGTTGCTGGAGAAAAGTTTGACACTTACCTAACAGTGGAGGTGTACAACGCAAAGACTAATGAATGGACTTTGCTGAAAGAACGACTCATATATGAGAGAGCAGCAAGTTCTGCTGTGGTCATCAGTCAGTGAACATTTATTTTAACCACTGCTTAATTTATCTACGCGTTGCAGTATGTCAAACATATTGCTTCTTCTCACCCAGATCAGTCCACTTTTTTCTAAGTTATGATTAATTTAGAAATAAGTGTACAATCAGTGTGCTATTCTAGTATGTTTTGGGTCAATAAAAATTATGCCAGGCATAACAGGTGGGCTATGAGATGAGCCCCAATGATGTAAAAAAGCTTATTCTGATCTGGTCTGATTCAAATTCACATTCCATAATTGGGTGATCTGACTTTTAGTGTGAAACACTTATATTGTGGGGTTCGCTCTGACGCGTTAGCAATGGTAAGCACTTTTATGTAAATTGCCGTTACCTCAAGTATTCCGTTGGTTTCAGCTGTTTGCATTCTACTCAGTGGCGGTTCTTTTCGAGAAGTTTATGTGAGTAATGAAAATACATTCCTGAGGACTACGCCAGGCTTAGGCTTAGGCTTAGTGCTCAGTCTAAGTGCTTATTGCTCAGTGCTTAGGGTTAGGCTTACTTAATTTTATCGAAACTTAACCATTTTAAGGGGGTCTGCTGGTCGTCGTAGTGACGTAATCGAGACAGAAATACCGAGACTCGAGAATACCGAGAATTGAAATATACCCAAAATGCCGAGAAATATCGAGAGTAGCAAGAAGCATTGTTTGAAATCGATTTGCTACAGAATATGTACTTTCTTTTTTCTTTATGTCTTCAGTCAAGCCTCCACAAGTGCAACGCTTTGCTGGGTCCGGAAATATTAGCTATCATAGCATTACATACAGTGCACCTGCATAAGTGCAACTGCAACGCCCACCGTCATCGCTAATCACGGCACCGGCCGACATATTAGAACCTCCGTAAGTGCAACACCTCTATACAAGTACAACGCGATTTCCATAAGTGCAACGCAATTTCCATAAGTGCAACGCAGCTGAATGTTGTGAGTGCTGCTAATGAAGTTGAGCATTGGAAAGCCAGTAATGGGTGAAAAAATATCTGGAAAAGTTTTAATGTTAAAAGATAGGAAATCCTATTGGTTTCCCCATAGTTCTCCACGATATTTTAGCCGGATTTACCATAGTGGACGGCGGACGAACTTTAGGCGGTATGTTGCAAAAGGATATAACATTTTAAAATCAGCCAAATCTGTAATATGACCCTACTTGCCGTCTCTAAGCTGACGTTCTCCTCACACAATGCATCTTAAATAGACAATAGCAGCTTATGTATGTAGAAAGGTCTATGACGTTTAAGCACTTACAAGATTACATAAAACACTCCATAGTACAGTCAGCCAGTTTTAGGCCAGTTAGCAGACGTATCATTGTATAGCTGAAAGAAGCTGAATAAATTCGGCCATTGACCAGATATTAGCTGTAGCTGAGTTTGGATATTTTTATCCATGTGCTAAAACACTTTCTGACTGTATTACTGTATAGGCAAAATTATTTCCAACATAGTAACAAATCCTTGAAGACACTGTGTTCGCTGTCGCTTCAGCTAAAGGTATGTAAATGTACTGTATACCTTTTTAGCTAAACTATGCGACTATTTATTATACAGAAAGGCATTCCAAAATTCAGCATGTACCTTCATTTGCACTCAGTCTTTGTGGCACTGGAAGTTATGAATCGCCTGCTCCTCTTGCTTTTTTGTATACTTCCCCACTCCACAGGTATAACCGGTTCTTACTATATTTTCTTTGATTTTACAGTTGATTTATTTTAGTTCGGGCTGCTAATGTGGGCAAACCAAGTGAGACAAAATACAGATTTATGTTCAAAGTATAATAAGTAAAGATGTCAAACTTTAGAGAACTGTCACTTTCTGGACCTGCTGATCATTCTCGATGAGTCGCAGAGTATGCTCGGTAAAGGATTCAATCAAGTAAACCATTATTATTTTCTAAAGCTTTATGAAAACCTACAGTATAGAGACCAATCTCAACAATGAAATCGTCGGTTACAGCCCCACCGGCGGACAACAGAATCTAACGCTTACAACAAAACAAACCTATACCAACGGTCAAAACAACAACCCAGTAGAGTTTTTAATTAGCAATGGCAAATCTAAAACAAATTGAATAAATCTTTTTTTAAAGATACATAGATAAATTCTTGATAATTCGCCTAAGCTTTAGCATGAAACCTTAGTTTAGGCGATCGCCGAGTGTGGGGAATCCGTACGTATGTATTATTTTGTCTCGTTTAGAGCCGACAGTTGGTGAAAGCAATACCAAGAATGCTGGGCGCTCAGTACGTGAACCAGCGGGATATCCGCCTTGGGCTCATAAGATTTGGTGGCCAAGAGCGAACTGAATTCACTTTCAATGAAGTGATAATGTATTCAGAGTTCGCAGACCGGATAGACAGCTTGAACCAATTGACTGGTCTGACCAGACCCAACAAGTCTGTCCCATTTAGCTGTTCAATTTTTAATACAACCATCGCATTATTTTAGAGCTTTTATTGCGGCGCGCGACTACGTTTTCGACAAAAAGCGCGGATTGCGCGGCGAGCCATTCCCGCAAGTCATAATACTACTTTCGGACGGACGGTATGACTAATAGGGGCCATCCATAATATACGACGTTCACAGAGGGGGGGTGGCTGATTCAACGTCGGAAAACATCGCAGTGAGGTTGGCACCGAAAACGTCGACGTTTTTTTATTTACCTAAGAAGTTATTTTCCGCAACTATAATATTACAAGGTAAACTCACCCGAATTCATGATTCCATCTGCCAAATTGGCAGTTCTCTGTCAAATTAGTTTTTTTCATTTCCTGCTGCAGTAATATGTACACGTTATTGTGCATTTTTCAATGCGGGACACAGTTCCGAATTTAGTAGTGCTGTGTCAACCAAAAACGTTGTAGTTCTTTCGGGTAGTTGTGCTGAAAACGTCGAAAAGGTCTGGAGGAGAAGGGGATGCGCGGATGCGTGTACAAAATTTTGAATTTTTGAATGTCGTAGTTTATGCTAGTCGGCCCCTAGCTGCAAACCAATTTAAAAAAAACGTATTTTAGGATCACCGAAATAGACCCAGCACCGATTGCAAGGCAACTGGAAGAGAAATACAACACGTCTATCTTTTCGCTAGCCATCCAAGGTCAAGACGCTGTCAACTTCCAGAGCTTGAGAAGAATCTGTGGCGGAGACAACTGTCTGTTCTATCCCAATCAAACAGACAAACTAATAGATAGAATAGAGCAAGTTATAAAGACTCACTGCTACGGTACGTAACACACTACAGTATGCACGTTTTTATTCTAGCTATGACTACTGTACTTTACAGGCTGTCCAGGTGACGTACTTTTCTTGGTTGAAGCATCTGAACTGGTTTCAAGAACTGGATTGACTGAGGTACATACAGTTTCCTTGAAGCCGTAGCTGCATACTTACCCTGTGCCGTTCAGGCGAACACTATAAGATTTTTGTTCGCCTACTCTCTAAATAGATTTTCTTCGACTAACAACACGCACGCACGCAGAACGCAGACGTGCTAACAAGCGGGGAACACAATTATTTTGTGCTTGCTTAAATTAGTAATTTGTGTTCGTTGGTCTTTGCGCTTCCAATTAGATTAAGGGTCAAACGTAATTAATTGTTTCGCCTAAGTTTGCTTGTCGTCTTTGTTGCATGCAAAAAGAGTGCAGTGGGCTCTTGTGCTAGGTTGAAGTACAGCAAGCATCCACTCAGCATCCTGAACCTACTACAGTACCTAGGCAAGAAAAATCGGCCTACAAAGAGAACATTTCGTATAAAACATTGATCCAAAGGCATGTGGGTGAATGCTGCAATTACAAAACAAAGGGAGCGGCTGCTTTGACTAAAATAAAATCACTACGCAGGTTATTAGTAGTGTTGTTATGACTACTAGTCAAAGTCAAAGTCATAGTTAATACTTTTGTGATATTGCAGTCAAACGGACAGGTAGTCAAAGTCAAAGTTTGACTACCTTCGTAACCATAAATACGTAGTCAAACGAAGACCAGGTAGTCAAACCGTTTGACTATGACTACATTTTCTTATAAGAGGCAAGCTTTTCAGGCACATTTTGCAGCTTTTCGCTGTTCGCAACAAAATATTTGACAAATTTGATGCATTTTTAAGCACTATAGAACACCAAACAACCTTTTCTCTAAAATTCTGACAACAATGAAGCATCAGTCAGTGAGTCTCTACTTGATTCAAGTTCCACAGGTCCAAGATTAAAATTATGACATTCAGTAGAATATGTACACTTTTTGGCTAAAGAAACAACAAGAATTGCCTTAAAACACAAAGGGCGTTTTATTCAATTTTACAGCGTTTTTTGCAGAGCATGCTTTTTTGGTTTACAATGAAAATTTTGGAAGAAAAGAACAATTCTGCCATATGTTTCAGCGCCCAACCAGTGTTTATTTCAAAGTAAATGATTTATTGATGGAATAACACTCATTTCAGGCTGACGCTTGGTAAACTGAAACATGATAAATCCCTGAAAATGTCAATTTGGCTCGGTTTCAAAAAGTAGTCAAAGTAGTCAAACCAGTGGTCATAGTAGTCAAATGGTTTGACTACGATATAGTCAAATTTCACTACTCTGGTATTGTACTCAAACGGACGGTAGTCATAGTCATAGTCAAACGGAAATTTTGGTATTGTAACAACACTAGTTATTAGTAGAGATCTGCAATATATACTTGTATTACTATCTAAACCTCCTACGCTACAACTAAACTGATGCCTGTTTGACCATGATACATACAGTAACTCTGTGAAAGAGATGCACAAGGGGCGGTATGTCAATTGAGGATTTTTGGGGGACCTTGCCAGGCCGGGCATAAAACTTTTGATCGGGGGGACATGTACAGGACTACAGATGGGCATGTAGCTGAATTTTTAAAAATTTAAAAATAAATAGCTAGCAGAATAGAACTAAACGACATTCTGCTGTTTCAAAATGCCATTTCCGAAAGTTGGCAATTTGTAAAACAAAGCAAAATTAACTTCCTGGACAAGGCCGTGCCACGTTTCTTGTCGGGCGAACCAAGCCGTGCACAATTTTCAGGCCCACTGGGCGGGGGCGGGCCTAATTATGACGCCCGGCGGGCATAGGAGGCCAGAAGAAGTGCCCGTGCAGATCTCTACTGCGTGAGTGGATTATGCACTGAAACAGAACTTGAAGTATCAAAATTGTCAAGTATAAATTGCCCAACTAGTCCCCAGCGCTTTGAAAATCTTGGACGAGAAGAGTTAGTATGCTATGCTGCAGGTATTTGACCATGTGCTGAATGTGAGTGCAGAATTGGACATTGGAGCGAAGAAGGAGCAAGTGCACGTGGCACTGAGCACCTTTTCCTACCCAACCAACAGTCTTCTACACTTCAACTTTTCCGTTGGTACCAGTGTGTCTGTGATCAGAGAAAAAGTTGAACAGATCACACAAGAGTGGCCTGTAGTGGCTGGTCTGTCCGATTTGGGATGGTTTGTTTGTCTCTCTTCCTTTACACTCAGGCATTAATGTGCCTAGTATTATAGCAAGTACATATCTGTACACTGGGTTTATGGATAAGTTATCCGACCGCAAACGGTCAAACCCAAAGCATCAGTACATGTATGTACATAGCAGCTCTTGGCTGACTGAGGGGCTGGGGCAGTCAGGATTGGGGTCCACAGGGGTTTCGGCTAGAAAGGAGGTTTGTCTGCCGGGGTGAAGAGAGTTGCCCTTTCTAGGTAGGGGAAGCTGACATGAATGGTAGAGGTGACGATAGTTTGACCAATGTAGTTTGGGTGCCCCAACTATCTGTGTTTACAGTGCATAATTAAATACGGTATCTTATAAACTAGGGGAATACGATTGGCCCGCCAGGTCTTGACCAGCCAATCGAAGTGTGCACTTCGCGGAGATCAACCATCAGTCCAGTTTCTCGTAATTTTCGCACAAGGATTGTAAGTTGAAGCTGGTAGCCTGGAAACAGTCAACCTAACATTCAGCTTTCAGCCAAGACACCAAGCTTCCGTCAACGCAGTACCCGCGCGACTGGCTGGACCCGGTGAAAGAGGCCGAACTGTTGCGCAAAGAACTGCCTGACTTGGTGGTGCTCGCGGTGGCAGTGCCTCCGGATGCCGCCAATCCGTCCAAAAATACCTCGGACGTCTGTCGGAAAGAAGCGTTCAAAGTAATCGGCTCATTCGAGATCGTTAACAAAACTCTGATCAAAATCACCGGCTCCAAGGACAATGTCTACTGCTTCGATAATTCGTACAAAGTGGGGTTGCGCATACAGAACTTGGTCGACAGCATGCCCAACTGTGTGCCGCCTCTGCCCGGTGAGCAACTCTGTAAACGTAATTAGGGGAGGGGCAACGTAACTATTATTATGGCGGAGAAGGTCCGAAAATGACCAAAACACCGTTAAGTAATTGTTGCACGCCCTCTAAGCAAAGTAACGTAGTTATTCGGGGTCAATTGAACATGTACAACAACATGTGTCATTGAACTGTACCGTAAAGTGCTGTTTATAGTAACCCTTATTTATAGTACCCGGGGTACTATAAATGGAGACAGATTTTATTCTGAAGTGAGCAGTTATCAATACAAATTGTAGAATACTTACAGTATTTTTGGTTGTAAACCTTGTTTGTATTAGTGATATAAAATTATGCAATTTGAATTAGTAGTTTGTATTATAGTCAATTTGTTGTCAGCTAAAATAATTTTATTAAAGTTATCAAAAGTTATTTGGTTTTTAATGACCGCTTTTTGGAGACCCAATATACGTTTGTAGGCATACAATTAAGGAACTACATTTATAGTGAATATCACCACCACCGAAGTACCAACAAGTACCACCACCGAAGCACCACCAAGTACCGCCACCGAAGCACCACCAAGCACCACCACAGAAGAATCAGCTACTCCACCAAAAGAAGGTTAAACAAACAAACAAAAGGGTTAGACCACCACAGGTCGGTCACTGAGAGGAGTGAGTCAGAGAGCGTTTAGAAGTTCAGCTGCCACAACCATCACATGGAATCGACTGCTATTTGTGACAAACACTTTAGCGGCGTCAATGTCTGCAGTCACTACAAACAGTGTCGCCAGGTCCAAACATATGTACATGTAGTTGGTTTTTCGGCTGAGAGTTTCAGGTCCAAAATAGGGTTTCAGCGCTATGTCCAAGGGGAATTTCAGGGACCGTTTATTGGTGACTAAAAGTGGGTTTCAGCGACTTTTTTTGAGGTTTTGAGCACTAAAAATCGGGTAAAAATCCTGTCAGAACTGCAAAAATTCCCTTTAAAACCCTATTTATATGATGAAGAATTAGATTTTCCTAGTCAGTCTCTCTTGTATGTTGTACTGTGCGGCCTTGTTTTGTGTACTCTCCTCTGTTGTTCACTAGTGAACTGGTGCCGAGCTTCCTTTCTGTGCATGACCGACCGGCCTTTGTCAGGTTCCTGTTCTCCCAACCACTCCTTGCCGACGCAATGAACTTCAATTTTTACATTCTCACCAAGCCCGCCTCGATTCTATCTATTACGACGCTTCTACTTCAGTAACGATGTCCTCACCTACTTGTACATTATCCTATGTTGAGGGCCCACCCTGCCTTCCGTTACTCCAGATCTTTTACAACTTCTCACGAACAACAACAGCACTTTTATGAACAGCAACAATGACAAGAAACACAACAACGACTACTACAGCATCAGCAAGAACAGAAGCAGCAACAACAAAATGCCCTCTTCAACTCCTGCAACAACAAGAACAAAATCGTCTAGACATTGCTGACCATTACGAACGCCTTTTCACAGCTCTCCCTCCATGAACGTAAACCTGCTGCTCAGCCACAGCTTGCCCTCAATCTGGCGCGTCCCACTGTCTGTCGTTTCAATCAGTCAGCAAACGACATCACTTTTGCCTGATGATCTGAAGAAATCATTCAGTATGTTCACCAATCCGGTTTGCAATGGTATTAAGTTGTTGAGGATGCACTGGATCTCTTAGCGCAACAGCAATTCCATTGTATTCCTCCTGTTAGGATGGACACATTGGAGGCAGCTCTCAATGCCTTTAACCCTTACTTAAACTGGAGGAATCCCAGATACAACTCGCCCTTAGTCTTCTGCAGCGCAAGTATGGCCATGCACTTATCAAGACAATGCATTCCTTCAAGGCACAGGTTGCGCATATCACCAATCTGAAAACCATTATTGCTGCCATATACCTACTTGTTGGGGACTTGACTCAAGAAACGCTTGGTTCTCCGCTTATCAGATGCTGTTCATGCACATGACCTCAATTCCGTCACCACAGCGGCCATTACATTGTATGTATCACACTGAGAAGACCATCAACAACTTGGGCAACTTTCCAGTGCTGCTACATCAACTGCGTCTACTCGACCTTCCTTGTGGTGCACTTACTGTCATTGAGCCAATCATTCGCGCGCAACCTGCTATGCTCTCAAAAATGCCTCTGCTTAGTGGCCTCCTCAATTTCGATCACCCACTCAAGCTACATCGCGAAACAACGTTCCTAATTCACAGCCAAGAATACAACCCGCTTGCTACAAATGTCACAAGGTGGTGCACTTAGGTAAATCAATGCCACTCAAATGCGCCACCCACGCCAGTGGAAGAAGTTTTAGAGAGGGAATTTAGTTACTAACTTTTACTTACTACGTAGATTCAAATTTGAAAAGTTTTAACTAACTTTTACTAACTAAATTCGGAAAATTTTCGTTCGGCACAACACTGCTCGCCACTACACCACAGACGCAGACAATCCTTACTCATGCTAGTGCTGCACATCTTCGTTTCCATTTCGCAATTCTTCGAGATGATGGGGAAACACATACAACATACAGACATTGCATCGACACTCCCTTTCTGAACACAACCTTCATTAATTGCCCATGCCGGCATTCCTGTTGCTACAGTGGAAGAAGTTTATGTTTTGCCGTCTGATGAACAAGATTTTTCTTAATCAAATTTGTTCCGCTAACAGGTGATTCTGGTGTTGAGATGGTCCAAGAGGACAAACAAGCATTGCTTGAAGATTTGAGAAAGCTTTCTTTTGGTGATCATCTGTCTTAGGAGCAAGGTGCACAATTATGACAGTTGATCCTTCGATATTTGCCTGTTTTCGCTTTGCATCGTCACTTTGTTTGGGTCATGCGATTGGTGTCGAACATTCAATTGAAGTCGAAGGATCGCCTATTAAATAGAAACGTCAACATCTCTCACCGGATCAGCAAGAAGTTGAAGACAAGGAAGTGGATCAAATGTTGGAGGAAGGAATTATTCGACCCTCTCAGCCCACTTGGATGAGTCCCACTGTTTTAGTGCGAAAGAAAGATGGCATGATGCGCTTTTGCATCAATTATCGGAAGTTGAACGCGATTACTCTCAAGGACGCATATCCAATGCCAAATATCGATTATCTATTGTGTCTAGCTGGCCGAGCAAACTACATCACGCTGTTAGATGCAATCTCTAATCTCAGGTTATTGGCAGATTCCCATGGCTGCAGAGTCAATCCCAAAGGCAGCATTTACAACTCGAAAAGGTCTCTCTGAATTTGTGGTCATGCCGTTCGGCAGAACAAATGCGATAGCTATATTTCAACGATACACCTAATCTAATCTGCAAGGTCTGGATTTCGCAGAAGTATATGTTGACAACATCCTAGTAGCTAGTTCTACCTTCAAGCACTTCGAGCACACTTGAAAGCTGTATTTCAACTGCATTTTCATCTTCGTCTCAAGCTGCCCAAATGTCACTTTGCACAATCTAAAATCACTTATCTCGGTTTTGATCTGCAAGATGGTCGTTTACTTCCTACTGCTAAACGCGTTTCAGCTATCCAAGATTTCCCAACTTCTTGTGATTGCGCTCTTTACAAAGTTTTATCGGCGTTGTCAACTACTGTAGATGGTTCATTCCAAACTTGGCCACCATAGGCATCATAACAATAATCATAATCATTGTACCATCACACTCACAAGAATGTCCCGTTTGAATGGTCTACTGATGTCAATGCAGCAACCTGCAGCAGCTGATCAACCATCTGCATTGGGTCTGACCAACATCGATGGTTTATGGTACTTTGAAGATGCTGAGCCTCATCAAGTGCGTTTGTATGTATTCTCACTGCCATTCATGACCGGTTGCCTTCTTTTCAACTCTGGCGTTTGGATAAGAACCCCAAAAGGCTTGATCCATCTGAAATTCATGTTAACGACCTGGTTTTTGCCAAGAATCACATGCGACTTCAGCACAGGGGTGGCAAACTGAATCCCTTTAGAAAGCTCCCTGCGTTGTCCTTCATGTTACTCCATACTCTCTGAAGATTAAGGATACAGATGGTCGAATCGAAAAGGTTTCATTGGATTGCACAAAGAATTCTACTTCAGCTGTAAAGCAACGGTGGGATCTTGCAAGCTTTACTGGCGACTTGCGACCACTGGCAGACTGCGGCATACTAACTTAGCTGTTGGCGCCGGTCGTTTATATAAACATAAACCTTTGGCCGCGTGGGCCTTGAGACGTTATGGCTAATGGCACGCTTCGTAGGCATTCCGGTACCGGCAGTGGAGAGATGGTTGTTCAGATAGCATACCAAAACATGTCTGCAGTCTTTGACTAGAGTACATTCCCAGCTACCGTAGTCAGAGGCTAGGACTTTCTTTACACAGCCAATCCTGCTATGATCAATTTTGGAGGGGAGCGATGAAGAATAACATTTTCCTAGTGAGTGTCACTTGTCTTTTGTACTGTGTGGCCCCTTTCTTTGGTGTACTCTCTCTCCTGTGTTGCTTACTAATGAGAAATAAACCTTTTCAATACCTATATTAAACAGTGCAAGAAACCTTTTTGCTTTAAAACGTACAAAAAACCTTCTTTTATCGGATAAAATACGCAGAGCTAAAATGCATTTGTCCCTATTAAAAATAATTTTAAGTCAGAAATCTGGCCGAGTAGAGTATGCTTTGAAAGACCACGCTCTTCTGATTCTAAATATGGAATCTCCAAGTTTCTACGTTGATTCGTTTCCGAGTTATAAGTCGAAAGCTGAGGTTGGGTCGAACAAGTGACCCTCTCAAAAATGGCCGGGATGGTGATAAAATGTCTTTTTAGGTCAAATTAAACCAAAATACAAAATTTTAGCCAAATCAGAGGCAGAAAGTTTAGATTTGTCCGGTAGTTAAGGAGCAAAAGTCGATTCCTAGAAGAACCGGCTTTTAATTTTTGAGCGTTTTTTAGTGCGCAACCACCCTGACAAAATTTGACCCCCCGGCCTGCGCCAGACCCCCAACTGCCCCTTCGGCGGATGACCTGTTACATGTATGACTTATGAAGGTTTTACATGCACTTCTCAGAACATGTGTGTTACGCTTTCGTTTTTTCTGCCATCTAACTTGGTAGA
The DNA here is from genome assembly GCA_030248155.1 of Sabatieria punctata. Lineage (NCBI taxonomy): Eukaryota > Metazoa > Nematoda > Chromadorea > Araeolaimida > Comesomatidae > Sabatieria > Sabatieria punctata. The sequence continues at coordinate 85,063 of JASANB010002017.1, read as the reverse complement.
GGAATGGATATTGATTCACGTTTACAGGGATTTCATCTACAACGTACTGTCACGTTACCACAATCTGCTACAACTGAAGCACATATGCAAAGTTGACATTTTTTCACTGTAGATCAGTGTCCAAACGTTTTTACTCAAAACTAACACTTCACATTTACATAGGCATGAAAATTTGCGATTTTTAACATTATTCTGTAGGTCAGACTGTGTAATTATTTTTTGTGCAAAGAAATTGGTTTTCTATTCTATGTTTTACCTCTACAAATAAGTTTAGACTATATAAGTTTGAAATAGCCGAAAATCAATTCATGTAGCTCACTGGACATTCCAGACAATGTTTTCCTGGTTAAATTCTCCTTAATTTAACCCTAAACTTTCCCCCTAATCCCAAATCGAAATTTTGCCCCTAAATGCGAAAAAATTCCCCCAACTTTTACGGGAATCGCACAACCTGGCAGCACTGACTACAAAACTAACACGCACAGCAAGTCCGTAATATCTACACATTAGACCAACTGTCTCCTGGATTCAGCAAATCGCCGTTACCTCACGTATTCTGTCGGTTTCAGCTGTTTGCATTCTGCTGAGTGGCGGTTCTTATGCAGAAACAGATAGGACAATAGAACTGTACTACCCCGACTATCCTGAGAGGAACAGGCTGCTGAACGTTAAACTGCCTCAGACGAGAGAGTTGCACACTTCCGAGTGGTTGAACGGACTTGTCTATATTATCGGAGGACACACAGGTGAAGATGACACTGTCAAAAGTGTGATCACTTTTGACCCCACAACCAACCAATTCTCCAACCTACCTGACATGCTACAAGCTCGAGACGCTCACGGCAGCACAGTTCTGGATGGAGCCATCTATGTGTGTGGTGGAGAATATCAGTCTGAGGAGTTAGATTCATGTGAGCGCTTCTACAAGAACAAATGGGAGCCCATCGCCCACATGATAACTGGGAGAGTTGGAGTAGCATTAGTAGCACTTAAAGGAGACATCTACGCCATTGGAGGTTACAACCCCTATAAGCAAATACTAAGCTCAGTGGAGAGATACTCTGTTCACTCGGATTCCTGGACACCGGCGACCTCAATGCAGGACAAACGACTAGGCCACTCAGCTACAGTGCTCAATGGAGATATCTATGTTTGTGGAGGAGAAGTAGAAGGAGGAGGAAACACATTGTCCTGTGAGCGCTATGACCCACTCACCAAACATTGGACTGGAATTGCACATACGAAAATGAAACGAGTTGTATTCAGTTTGTTGTCGGATGGCAATGGGACTCGCCTGTTTGCTGTTGCTGGAGAAGAGTTTGACGCTGACCTAACAGTGGAGGTGTACAACGCAAAGACTAATGAATGGACTTTGCTCAAAAAACGACTTATATATCAGAGAGTAGCAAGTTCTGCTGTGGTCATCAGTCAGTGAACATTTATTTTAAGCACTACTTAACTTATCCACGAGTTATAGTATGTCAAACATATTGCTTCTTCTCACCCAGATCAGTCCACTTTTTTCTAAGTTATGATTAATTTAGAAATAAGTGTACAATCAGTGTGCTATTCTAGTATGTTTTGGGTCAATAAAAATTATGCCAGGCATAACAGGTGGGCTATGAGATGAGCCCCAATGATGTAAAAAAAGTTTATATAAGTCTGATTGAAATTCGCATTCCATAATTGGGTGATCTGACTTTTAGTGTTAAACACTTATATTGTGGGGTTCGCTCTGACGCGTTAGCAATGGTAAACACTTTTATGTAAATTGCCGTTACCTCAAGTATTCCGTTGGTTTCAGCTGTTTGCATTCTACTCAGTGGCGGTTCTTTTCGAGAAGTTTATGTGAGTAATGAAAATACATTCCTGAGGACTACGCCAGGCTTAAGCTTAGGCTTAGTGCTCAGTCTAAGTGCTTATTGCTTTGGCCTAGTGCTTAGGGTTAGGTTTACTTAATCTTATCGAAACTTAACCATTTTAAGGGGGTCTTCTGGAGTCGTCGTAGTGACGTAATCGAGACAGAAATACCGAGACTCGAGAATACCGAGAATTGAAATATACCCAAAATGCCGAGAAATATCGAGAGTAGCAAGAAGCATTGTCTGAAATCGATTTGCCACAGAATATGTATTTTCTTTTTTCTTTATGTCTTCAGTCAAGTCAAACCTCCACAAGTGCAACGCTTTTCTGGGTCCGGAAATATCAGCTATCTTATAGGATTACATACAGTGCACCTGCATAAGTGCAACTGCAACGCCCACCGTCATCGCTAATCACGGCACCGGCCGACATATTAGAACCTCCGTAAGTGCAACACCTCTATACAAGTATAACGCGATTTCGATAAGTGCAACGCAATTTCCGTAAGTGCAACGCAGCTGAATGTTGTGAGTGCTGCTAATGAAGTTGAGACATGGAAAGCCAGTAATGGGTGAAAAAGTCGCGTCAAGTACATACAATCAGGAGATTCGGGGTTCGACTCCCTGTGCGGTCACCAAAAATATAGCGTTGAGAAAACGTACGTACCAAACGAATTAGCAGAGAAGTTTATGCACTCGACAGCTCGTCAAGGTTGCAGGGTACACTGGCTACTCATGGCGTCGTACGTGGCCCTTAAATACACCTAAGATACAAAGGTTTACTACAAGCATGCGCGGCTACTACTGTAAGTTCAACTAGCTACGTTACAGATGGGTGAAAATACAGGGTGTGCCAAAAAAAACAACCCAGCAGATTTTTTGCTGTAGCAACCGCAAATCGCAACCGATTTGAATGAATCTTTTTTTAAACCAAAGATAAATAAATTCTTGAAAGACTGATGAATCGCTTATTAAGATAGCCTGCTTAGTTCCTGAGATATTTGCCCTCAAAGTCAAAACAGAGATTTTGGCAGTGAACAAGGGTGACAAACACAACCCAACAGATTTTTTACTTTTGCAACCATGAATCTTAACCGATTTGAATGAATGCTTTTTTGAATGAAAGATTGATAAATTCTTCAAAGATTGGTGCAATTTTTATTGAGATTCACTGTTTAGTTCTTGAGATATTTGCCCTCAAAGTCGAAACAGATTTTGGCAAAGAACAAGAGCGATTCCGTTGCACTTCGTAATAAAGCAGATTCCTACTGCTGGGGCTAATGACACTTTACTGTTGAAGTGAGCTGAGTTTGTGTGTCACAAGTAAAGCCTCCAATAGCCCTCAGCAGTAGCAGGAATCCGTTTTGTTACGAAGTGCAGCGGAATAATAAAAAATCCCTCTTGTTCACTGCCAAAATCACGGTTTTGACTTTGAGAGTGAATATCTCAGGAACTAAGCAGAATACATTAATAAACGTTACATCAATCTTTCAAGAATTTATTTATCTTTCATTTAAAAAAGGATTCATTCAAATCGGTTGAGATTTGCGGTTGCTACAGCGAAATATCTGCTGGGTTGTTTTTTTTGGCGCACCCTGTATATCTGGAAAAGTTTTAATGTTTAAAGAAAGGATATCCTATTGGTTTCCCGATAGTTCTCCCCGATATTTTAGCCGGATATTCGATAGTGGACGGCGGAAATCCGGCACGAATTTTAGGCGGTATGTTACAAAAGGATATAACATATTTTAAAATCGGTATCCGCCCATTTCGTCACTACCGTTTCGTCCCCTTGCTGTTAGTCTCGGCTGTTTCGTCCCGACCGTTTCGTCCCGGCCAAGTTTTAAAGAGACCGTTTCGTCCCGGTTCACAAAGTGAAACATGCACATCCAATGCGCGAAAACCAAATCGTTCATTCTTTTAAACCGAAGCCAGTCATATGTACTCATACGTCATACTACGTGTAAATTTTGTACAGTTTTTGTACAGTTTGATAAGAAAATACTTGGTCTTAGTTTCAAAACATTTAAAAATAAGGTTAACCAACCTAAACCCGTTTACTACCATTTAATCAAAATCATACCTACCAAATTAAAACTGAATTAGCTAGTACTATACCATACCACATCGAATTCAAATCGCCAAGTTATACTGTACCATACCATATCAAATTCAAACTTTGAATTTGGTAGGCATCCCTGGAGATAGCTGCATTCTCTCTGCTCAATGATGGTCGCGCGTTCATCCACTCGGCGGGGCAAGTTTCTTGCCGCAAAGAGTTGGTCGTTGCACAAAGCCCATCCCAGGTCACCGAAAGCCACTGTGTGCCTGGCATTTGACCTCTTGGTGAGTTGTGGCGAATTTGGCATTTGATTTTGCCGCCGCCTTTGCAATATTTAGTAGTTAGCAGCGGGACGAAACGGTCACGCTTAAAAAGTGGCCGGGACAAATCAGCCAAATCTGTTATATGACCCTACTTGCCGTCTCTAAGCTGACGTTCTCCTCGCAAAATGCATCTTATATAGACAATAGTAGATATGTGTGTAGAAAGGTCTATCACGCTTGCGCACTTACAAGATTACATAAAACCTCCATAGTACAGTCAGCCAGTTTTAGGCCAGTTAGCTAGCAGGCGTATTCGTGTATAGCTGAAAGAAGCTAAATAAATTCGGCCATTGACCAGATATAAGCTGTAGCTGAGTTTGGATATTTTTATCCATGTGCTAAAACACTTTCTGACTGTATTACTGTATATGCAAAATTATTTCCAACATAGTAACAAATCCTTGAAGACACTGTGTTCGCTTTCGCTTCAGCTAAAGGTATGTAAATGTACTCTATACCTTTTTTGCTAAACTATACGACTATTTATTATACAGAAAGGCATTCCAAAATTCAGCATGTACCTTCATTTGCACTCAGTCTTTGTGGCACTGGAAGTTATGAATCGCCTGCTCCTCTTGCTTTTTTGTATACTTCCCCACTCCACAGGTATAACCGGTTCTTACTATATTTTCTTTGGTTTTACAGTTGATTTATTTTAGTTCGGGCTGCTAATGTGGGCAAACCAAGTAAGACAAAATACAGATTTATGTTCAAAGTATAATAAATAAAGAGATGTCAAACTTTAGAGAACTGTCACTTTCTGGACCTGCTGATCATTCTCGATGAGTCGCAGAGTATGCTCGGTAAAGGATTCAATCAAGTAAACCATTATTATTTTCTAAAGCTTTATGAAAACCTACAGTATAGAGACCAATCTCAACAATGAAATCGTCAGTTACAGCCCCACCGGCGGACAACAGAATCTAACGCTTACAACAAGACAAACCTATACCAACGGTCAAAACAACAACCCAGTAGAGTTTTTAATTAGCAATGGCAAATCTAAAACAAATTGAATAAATCTTTTTTTAAAGATACATAGATAAATTCTTGATAATTGGCCTAAGCTTTAGCATGAAACCTTAGTTTAGGCGATCGCCGAGTGTGGGGAATCCGTACGTATGTATTATTTTGTCTCGTTTAGAGCCGACAGTTGGTGAAGGCAATACCAAGAATGCTGGGCGCTGAGTATGTGAACCAGCGGGATATCCGCCTTGGGCTCATAAGATTTGGTGGCCAAGAGCGAACTGAATTCACTTTCAATGAAGTGACAATGTATTCAGAGTTCGCAGACCGGATAGACAGTTTGAACCAATTGACTGGTCTGACCAGACCCCACAAGTCTGTCCCATTTAGCTGTTCAATTTTTAATACAACCATCGCATTATTTTAGAGCTTTTATTGCGGCGCGCGACTACGTTTTCGACAAAAAGCGCGGATTGCGCGGCGAGCCATTCCCGCAAGTCATAATACTACTTTCGGACGGACGGTATGACCATTTTTGGGCCGTCCATAATCTACGACGTTCACAGAGGGGGGCGGGGTGGCTGATTCAACGTCGGAAAACATCACAGTGAGGTTGGCACCGAAAACGTCGACGATTTTTATTTACCTGAGAAGTTTTTTTCCGCAACTATAATATTACAAGGTAAACTCACCCGAATTCATGATTCCATCTGCCAAATTGGCAGTTCTCTGTCAAATTAGTTTTTTTCATTTCCTTTCCATTGCTGCAGTAATATGTACACGTTATTGTGCATTTTTCAATGCGGGACACAGTTCCGAATTTAGTAGTGCCGTGTCAGCCAAAAACGTTGTAGTTCTTTCGGGTAGTTGTGCTGAAAACGTCGAAAAGGTCTGGAGGAGAAGGGGATGTGGATGCGTGTACAAAATTTTGAATTTTTGAATGTCGTAGTTTATGCTAGTCGGCCCCTAGCTGCAAACAAATTAAAAAAAAACGTATTTTAGGATCACCGAAATAGACCCAGCGCCGATTGCAAGGCAACTGGAAGAGAAATACAACACATCTATCTTTTCGCTAGCCATCCAAGGTCAAGACGCTATCAACTTCCAGAGCTTGAGAAGAATCTGTGGCGGAGACAACTGTGTCTTCTATCCCAATCAAACAGACAAACTAATAGATAGAATAGAGCAAGTTATAAAGACTCACTGCTACGGTACGTAACGCACTACTGTATGCACGTTTATATTCTATCTATGACTACTGTTATTTTAATATATTAATATTAAAATAAAACTATTATTAATAGTGTCATTTTAATAGTATTAAATCTATATTAATATTAAAATAGAGGGCCTACTATTATATTAAATTAAATTAAAAATACAAAGAGGGGCTGAATATTAAAATTTATTTTTAATAGTATTTTAATAGCATTTTAATAGTTTGACCTTGCTTGACAATGAAGGAGTACCTACAATACTAGAATTTAAATCAGAATTTTACCTCAGAAAATGATAAAAATTGAAGGCGTCTGACAGCCCTCTGAATCTCGAATCTTGGAAGCTGTGGAACTTTTCTCAGTAATAGGCATGAATGACAAAAGGACCTTAATCTACTCAATAACCTATGTAACAGTCTTTTCCTGTCAAAAATGTATCTATAACTACGTATGCATCAATATTTTGTTTCAAATTTTAATGCCTAGGTTCTGTTCGAATGCAATTTCGAATATCTTAACAGGTCAACTGCGGAAGGGGGACGGGGTTGGTGGGTCCGGGGGATCCGGGGGGTCTGGCCTAGCTCGAGTGGGGGGGCAGACCACCAGACTCCTCTGTTACATGTATGCTTAAAACCATGTTCAGACAAAGTCATTTTAAAAAGAATGGGCATGAATTTACAGAGAAAAATGCTTCTAAGTTGGATCTCTGATTAAATTTTCAACTTACACTAGTAATTTCAAGCAAAAGATGTTGTTTCACCAATTCGCTAAGGTGTGTCCAAAACTTTTTAAGTTCATTTTAGAATCTACTATTAAAATGCTATTAAAATACTATTAAAATTATTATTTAATAGTATTAATATTAAATCTAAATTAAAACTAACAGGGGACTATTATATTAATATTAAATTAAAATTAAAATCGGCTGATTCTATTATATTAATATTAAATTAAAATAAAATTTCACTATTAAAATAACAGTATCTATGACTACTGTACTTTACAGGCTGCCCAGCTGACGTACTTTTCTTGGTTGAAGCATCTGAACTGGTTTCAAGAACCGGATTGACTGAGGTACAGTTTCCTTGAAGCTGTAGCTGCATACTTACCCTCTGCCGTTCAGGAGAACACTGTAACATTTTTGTTCGCCTACTCTCTAAATATATTTTCTTCTACTAACAACACGCATGCACGCAGTAGGCAGACGTGCTAACAAGCGGGAACACAATTATTTTGTGTCTGCTTAAATTAGTAATTTGTGTTCGTTGGTCTTTGCGCTTCCAATTTGATTAAGGGTTAAACGTAATTAATAGTTTCGCCTAAGTTCGCTTGTCGTCGGTTGCATACACAAAGAGTACAATAGGCTCTTGTGCTAGGTTGAAGTAGAGCAGGCATTCACAGAGTATCGCGAACCTACAGTACCTAGGCAAGAAAAATCGGCCTACAAAGAGAACGTTTTGTATAAACATTGATTCATGTGGGTGAATGCTGCAATTGCAAAGCAAAGGGAGCGGCTGCTTTGACTAAAATAAAATCACTACGCAGGTTATTAGTAGAGATCTGCAATATATACTTGTATTATTATCTAAACCTCCTACGCTACAAATAGACTAAACTGATGCCTGTTTGACCATGTGTGACTGGTGGGACTGCCGGAGAGGGATTACGGTAGTTCAGAGAGAGAGTAAGGCAAAGTTTTATTGAGTATAGTAAGAGAACTGACTGTGGTACAAAAGAATAGGTGGTTAAATGGTGTCTAAGTGGGTTAGGAATGCGGTAGTTAGTGCCCCGAAAACCTTAGGTCGTTCTAGTTTCGAAAGGTCGTTCCGTAGGCGATAATTAACGGCCGGTTGGACTCGCTCGTCTGTAGTAAAAACGCCTTTGGGTGGTACGGTAGAAAATACCTGAGTCACATTACCCTCCGCTAAGCAGAGGTCGTGTCCTCACCGACCTGCATTAGGCAAAGCAGTTGGTCAAGCAAAGCTACAGTAGTACAGCTCGTTCAAACATCGATCGTAAGAATAATTTCAGAAGCGTTATTAAGCAGAAGCAATATACAATTGTTTGCAGTGTGCAAGCAGATTCTCCTCAACTCTTTTTATTTGCATACGTTGGTTCAATTCGTTCAACTAGTAGTTGGTGCTGGTACAGTTACTGTTTGTTCGTAGCTAAGGTCGTCGTTATTGGTTCTTCAACCCAACCCCATGTAGGATGATTGTCCCGGTCCGGGGGTGGTGAGCAGCGACGATGCCACACCAGACAGCGCCGTCTGGGGTGGTCAACTGAACCGTCAAATTCGGCGGTATCTCCGGCAGTGATATTGGCAAGGTTAAGCAGTTGGTCGGGTTTGGTTGGTGTTGAAAATTTGGTTGTTCTGGTTGGTTTGGCTCGTCATGATTCGCTGGGCTGTTGGCTGGTTGGTGTTCTAAGCTTGGTTGATCAGGGCGTTGTTCTGGTTTGTTGTGATTTGCTGGGTTGATGGTTGGTTGGTGGCCCGGGATGGAGGAGGCGGAGCTAGTCGCGCTGGCCTCAGCCCCGAGTTGGTTGTGATTGGGCGGCCGTGGTATTATTGAGTCGTCTTGGTTCGGCGCTATTCTAGTCTGGTCCATCACGATAGCGCACACTTCTCCTGCGATGTTGCTGGTCTGTCGTAGCCGCTCCCACACCTGGACTCTCCCCAGGTTGGGGAATTCTTTCAGTAGTTCGTCTACAGTCTCCCGGATTTGTTGGTTGCGCTCGTTGGTTTGGTCGCGGTTCCTGGTCGTTGGTCCTTGGTTGGTATTTGTGCCGTCCTTGGGCAGAGGTAAGAATTTGGCCAAGGGGGCGATTGTTCTTGTCCACCAGTCGTGTGGAACGGCCTCCATGTTAATGTAGATCATGAGGTTAGTTAGTGGGTGGTGGAACTGGGGGTCTTGTTCGTTTATTTCCACCTGGAGTCGTTCGTTGGTTTTGTCGAAAGCCTCTGCTACCCGGTGGAAGTCGTCGTAGTACAGTTGCATAGGGAGACGGTCCTCTGGCCGGACGGGCAGATTGTTGATGTATTTCTGCGCCAGCTTCAGGCCGAGCGAGGCGCACTCTCCGTAGCGGCTGTGGAGTAGGCGGCAAAACTCCTTTTTCGTTAGGGAGGCCGGTAGTGACAAAATGTCCCGGGTAGTTAGTGGTTGGTAGCCCGGGCTGGTGAAGAACTTTCGTAGGTAGTCGTTTGGTTCCAGGACAGCCACCAGCTGTTCGTGTAGTTGATCGGCAGATTTGGTGGTCATGTTTGGTAGCTGGGTGTTGGTTGGAAAGTGAGAGGCGGTCGTCAGGCTAGGTAGGAATACAGACAAATAGTAGCACTCTAGTTGTTTGTAGAGTTTGAAGCAGAATAGTGAGTTTCCAGGTGAAATGTTTAGGTTTTATGTAGCGTTTGGCCTTGGGTATCTGTGGCCATCCAATGGTAGTATAATGACGTGTCCCATTGGTGGAGAGTTTTAAGTTGGGCGTGGTATGCCCGCCTCCGGTAGCAAGTTTATGATGGTATAAAAATAGTGTAGTTTGGGTGTCCTTGCAGCTGTCCTTGTATTCTGCGGCACCTCCTTTGATTTACGAACTCTTTAGGTCATTAGTTCCTGATTAATCACTTTGTTTGGCCAGGAATAGAGCTGTCCAAACGTTCGTTAGATCGGCGCCTTTGACTTATAGGTAGTTAGGCCATCGGCGCGACTGTACATGATTGATGGGTAGGTAATTAGTTCCTTGCCATTTAAGTCCAACAGTACAAAGATTACGGTAATTGTAGAGTTCTTCCGGGCGTTTGGTAAGCTGGTCTTGTAATTACAGATGATTCGTTTGTAGAATTGTGTAGCAAGTAGTGGGTGGACGTTTTATTGGTGTTCAGAGTTTGCAGATAGTTGGGCCATTAGAAAAGGCTTAACATTGGAGACAGATTCCCATTGGCTCGGAGTTTCTGGCTTGTGTTGTGGCCGAACTTTCACATTCGTCGCTGTAGTCTCGAGAACTTCATAGGGGCCGTGGTACATGGGGGTGAGTTTCGGTGACTTCCCTCTGGGGACGTAAGGTCTCCAAACCATTACAAGGTCTCCCACCTTGAAGGGATGGTATGGTACCGTATGTTTGTCATATTGGTGCTTATATCTTCTCTGGGAGATCATAATTTGATGCTTAGCATTTGTCCAAGCGAAGGAGAGGTCTGTTACTAGATTGTATATGTAGTCGTCATGATCAACCATGTAGAGTGTGGGTTCTGTAGTGAGGGCCACATCTGTTGGTAGTCTGGCTTGTCGTCCATATAGTAGATGGAAGGCGCTGTAGCCTGTAGACTGGTGAATGCTTGTATTTAGCGCAAAGCAACAGTAGTTCAGTAGCTGGTCCCAGTCAGTTTGTCTCGTTGATACATAGCATTTTAGAACCCGGATTAATGATTGTATAGTCCTTTCAGCCTCGCCGTTGCTTTGTGCATGGAAGGCAGTAGTGAAAGTCTTCTTTATAGCGAGTAACTGCATCAATTCCTGGAACATTTCTGAAGTGAAACAGCTTCCTCGGTCAGTTGTCATTTCCAACGGCACTCCATGGTGGCATACCAAATTCTTGACAACGGCATCAGCCACTTCCATAGTAGATTGGGTCCGCAACGGTATAGCTAATGTGTATTTGGTAAAAGAGTCGATTATGCACAGGATGTATCTGTTCTGGTTTTCAGTGGTCGTTAGTGGTCCAGCTATGTCCACATGTATGCGCTGCATTGGTCCGCCGGTAGTTTCGATGGGGCAGAGAGGCGGTCGGATGCGTTTTGAAGGTGGTTTCCTGGTGGCACAGGTAAAACATTGCTTGCAGTATTTTTCAATCTGTTGTAGCATTTTTGGCCACCAAAATCGTTGCTTCAGTTTTGGCCAGGTTTTGCTACTTGATAGATGGCCCGCAAAAATGTCGGCATGGTATTTCTTGATTAGAGGCAGACGCATCTTGACCGGTACAGCTAATCGCGGCCAGAATTCGCCGTCAGGGGTTTCTTCCAGGTAGTACAGTAGTCCTTTTGCCATATGACATTTTCGGGCAGTTCGTTCTACCCAATTGGCTGTAATGGTGTCATCATTTGGGAGGATTGAGTCTTCTAGATAGTTTATTACTGCTAATAAATCTGCATCCATTCGCTGAGCTTGGTATAAATCCTTTTCTCCCTGTAAAATATCTGTACTGTCTTGTTTGCCAGGTTGCTTGCGGTGTGCAGGTGCGCTGACAGATTCTTGAGAAGGCTTGTTCTTCCTTTGGTCTTCGTTTCCACCAGCTTCCAAAGAAAGTACCTGAGGTACGTGCTCTTCGTTATCTTCCGGGGCTTCTGTCTCTAATCCCATTTGACTTAGGCTGGTCCCAATTGGTATAGCTGGGTGGTCTGGCTGCAGTGTTGTTGGTAGGGATTGAGCATCTTGAGTTGTCTGTTTGGTGCAGAAGCTGATCCGCTGGTTTGCACTTTTTACAGGGGTTTCAGGTTTTTGTAATCTCAGCCTTTTGGTGTTGCGATTATCAGGAGTGATATCTTTGTCTTCTTTTGGGGCGGATCGTTTCTCGCCAGCCAACAATGTGTTGCATTCATGACAGTAATGCTCAGAAACTTCAACTTGGCCGAGTTCTGGTTCTCCAATATCGTCACGATTTTGTGTTGCCTCTTCGTTAGTATCCTTGCATTTTTGCCGACTTAGTCCATCGGCTAACTTATTTTGTGCTCCTGGCTTGTATCTAACTTCGATATCGTATTCTGATAAGGTAAGTGCCCACCTAGTTAGTTTACCGCTAGGTGGCGGTCGTTTTGAGGTTAATAGGTATGTCAGACTGTTGTGGTCAGTGAAGATAATAATTTTCTGGCCATATATGAGGGTACGAAATTGTTTCACGCTCCAAACGCAGGCCAAAGCTTCCTTCTCCGAAATATGAAGGTTCGTCTCAGAGGTGGTTAGTGTCCTTGAAATATAAGCAACGGCATGTAGGTTGTTGTCAGTTGTAGCCTTTTGTAGTAATGCTGCTCCAATTGCTCCTCCGCTTGCGTCGCACATAATGTAGAAGGGTTGGTCGAATTGTGGGAACTTCAGTATAGGGGCAGATGTTAACTTTTCTTTCAGCTCGTTGAATGCCTTTTGGCAGTGCTCGTCCCAACGAAACGGGCTGTTTTTCTGTAGTAGTTTGTTAATGGGTCTTCCAATTCGTGCACATCCAGGAATGAACCGTCTGAAGAAGGATACACTTCCCATAAAGGATCGTATTTCACTTCGATTTGTTGGTACTGGCCAATTTTGTACCGCTTCAATTTTTGCCGGGTCAGGTAGCAAGCCATCTTTGGTAACAATGTGACCTAGAAATTCGATGGTATCTTTTGCCCATTGGCATTTCGTAATCTTGATCTTCAACGAGTGGGCTTTAAGCCGCAATAATACACCCTCGATGTCGCTCAAATGCTCCTGCCAGGTAGTGCTCCAGATGATTACATCATCAAGGTAGGCTAACGTGAATAGTTCTCCACCTCTTTGTAGCCCTGACAGTACTCGTGTCATGAGTTTCTGGAAGGTTGCTGGTGCGTTAGTCAGACCCATTGCCATACGTCTGTATACAAAGTTCCCAGCTACACAGCTGAATCCAGTATACTTTCTTGAATCCTTATGTATTGGTATCTGGAAAAATCCGGAGCAGAGGTCGATGCTGGTGAAATACTGGGCTTTTCCAAGTCCATTTAGTATATTGTCCATCCGTGGTATGTTGACTGGTAGCTTGTGAGTGATCCGGTTGAGTGCCCTGAAGTCTGTGCATAGTCGATAGTCACCTGATTTCTTCTTAACCATCACGATTGGGCTACTCCATTCACTATCCCCGGCATCTTCAATTACACCTGCTTTTAGAAGTTCACTTATCTTCTCCCTCACTGCTTTCTGTTGAGCATGGGGGATAGGATATGGTGGTAGGTTAATTGGTTCATGGTCTCCTACATCAATCTGGTGTTGTATTGTTTTAGTATTGCCCAAGTCTGTGTCATCTTGTGCAAATACTTCAGGGTATGACATTAGGGTTTGTACTAGCTCTTCACGTTGCTGGTTGTCTATGCAGGATTTGGTAAGGTCCAACTTCTCAAATATAGTCCCTTTGATGAGGTTGCAAAGAGTTTGGCTGGTAGGATCAGTGGCTCTAGCAGTGTTGATAAGGAGAGGATTTGGTTCAATTATCTCTCCCGTTACTTCTTCTATGGTGCCTAACTGGACACCTCCATAAATTAACAGCTTTTTCCGCATTGGGTTCATTAGTTCGATTGGTATCTGGTGATTTTCAGTCTTGGCAATGCATCTGGCGCCCATCAGACCAAATCGTTCGAGCGATACTTGATTGGGTTCGAAGTACAGCAGGTTGTTGGTCTCGCTTGGTATGAGTCCCCAGACAACGGTGCGTGAGTTACCAGGTATCATAGTGGTTTCCGTTAGCCGAACAATTTGTTTATCAGTCGTATTTGGTAAATCTGTCCCGATTGGTATTGGTGAGTTTAGGGTAGTTCCTTTCCTTCGCTTGTCTTCATGACATCGGTGACCAATGTCCACCAGTCCTCCGCGAAAGTCAAGTAGTAATTGGCCAAACTTTTGTAGTAAATCAATTCCAATTATAAGTTGGTGGGGGTTATGACGTACAGTGTGGATCAAATGTCGTACCTCTTTGGTTCCAAGCTTAATAGCTACATAGATTGCATCGGTTACTTGGAGGGCATGACCGGTCATTGATATGCAGTCCATCTGAGGTGGAATGCGGTGGTAGGGTTCAAGGCGAGAAGCAATGAGGTCATCAATCAGTGTCAAGTTAGCGCCAGTGTCAAATAGTCCACGCAGTGGTAACCCTTGTACAGCTACTGGCACTATGGCTTGTAACTTGTAGTTGATTGGGTGTTGAGGTGGCAAAAGTGGTGTGTCAGTGAAGGTGTCTTCTCCATTCACAGTTATCATGTTAACATGTGCGGTTGGTGGAAATGATTGTCTGGCCAAATGAGTCTGTTCTGGTAGTTCTTCTTCAAAATATCCAGATGCTGACCTTGGGTGGTAGCTTACATTCCCAGTAAGAGTGGTGTCAGTCATGCAGCAACTGTAGAAGATCTGGCTGATCCAGCGAAAGCATGAGCACATTTGATAGTAATTGCGTAAAGATAGTGATGCCAGTGGTATTCCAATTAGTCCAATGAAGACAATAAACATAAGTGAGTAGCCGTAGGCGTTGACTGGCAGGAGATAAGTAAGGGCTGCTATTAAAGTAAGTGAAATGAGAATGGATAGTATGGGAATTATTGTTCCACAGCATAGTTTGTAACCTGCTTCATGGCATTCTGTAGCACCTCTGTATTCAGATAGTCCGGTAATCCTGGTTTGTTCGATCATGGCTTCTTCTTCAGTAACTAGGAGGGTAGTAGGCAAAGCCGTTCCAGCATAATCACTGGCTTGACTGGGTGGAGGGTTTCCACTGGATTTAGCGGATGGAGCGATTGAGTCACTTGTAGGCTGGTTTGTTTCAACCATAACCTTGAAGGGTTTTGCTTCTTCTGCTTCTTTTGAGCCATCCTTTGGATCTACTCTAATGGCATTTACAGTGTTTCGCTGTGTCATTAGTCCAGAAAATGAAGGTATGAAAAAGGGTAGATGGGGTGTCTGGCCATGGTTTGGGTTGTATGCGAACCCGAAAGTGGAAGAACGGAAATCGATTCTTATTTCTCCAAGTTTTGTCATTAGGTCAGTGCCTATAATAAGCTCTAGTCCAAGATCCTTTGTGAGCAGGACTTTGTGATGAATTCGTGTTTCAGCCAGGCGAATGACGATTACAGCTTCTCCACAGAGGTTTAGTTGGTGTCCTGTGGCTGATGTACAGTAGGTGGTTGGTTCGGTGACAAAGGTGTTGGTGATGAACTTGGTGAGGGCATCAGATAGTAGGCTGACTGAACTTCCTGTGTCAAATAATGCTGTTACTGGTATATCATTTACGAATACTGGGATGAACACAGGTGCTGTATTGGCATTAGGGCTTTTGATGAGGTTGGTTCCATAAGTGGGTGTGACAGGCCAAATCATTTGATGGCTTCGGCTGGCTGTTACCCGTCTTGCTATTGTCTCAGCTCCATCTGACAAAAGTTCAGGGACACTTGAGCTCCGATTCTGGGTAGTCAGATGATCTGGGTCTGTTGTGGTTCGTAGGGTGACTTGTGGCTGATGGATTGAGTCAACTGAGTGTGCTCCTTGTTGGTGGATGAGAGCTAGTTCATGTGCTTCTGCCTCTGCAGCGTACCTGTGGACCAATCGAGTCAGTCTTGCTGTCCTCCTGTTTCTCTCAATCTCCCTATTGGTGCGGTCTCGTATCCATGTAGTGAGGCGGTTGAAAGTGCTTGTTAAGTTGACTGCCATCGCATCTGCAGCTCTTCGTGGTACACAGTGTACAAAGATGCAGCCGATGGTGACATAGCAGCAGCATAGGAATATCCAGATCATCCAAAAGTTGCCGATTGGTAGTCCAAGAAATCCAAAGATCCCTTCATTCATGATATGACTAATCGCTCGTTCAGCTGATTGTGTAGGGTTGTTGTTGTCATGGGCTGTTTGGAAGCCCATTTCCTTCAGAATATTTGATTGGGCATGTACTGTAGTGAACAGATCGTTGAGACTAACATGGTCCAGTGTCTCATTGAAGGCATGCATAGAGATGTGATGAAAGATGATTGGGTGGTTTAGCCAGCGTTTATGTTGCTGGTAATCATAGATGTGTAATTCAGGTAGTTTCGCAGTCGGTTGTAGTTCTCCTGTTGTAGGCTGATACAGGTAGTGTTTTCCAGCGATTTCCAATGGTGTGTCAGCTAGTAAGCGACAGGACAAGGGTAATCCACTGCTCTGGTAGATCACGTTTGTGGTAGGGTCGAGGTAACCATGATAGGTCCGTTCATTCACATAGAATTCTAGTGGTATTAGTGTTGTACAGGTGCCGTTGGCTGGTAAAAACTTGAACTGCTTTGGTTTCAGCTGACTGCAGGGCCAAATTTCGATTGCACCTCCGCCAGCTCTAGCAAAGATATCGTTTCGTTTTAGCAGGGCACGCGCACCAAGCACAGGTTGTGCCATAATCTGTGCACGCGCTAAGTCAAGGAGGGTGGTCATGCTTCGACAAGCAGCATTCAAAGCTGAGTTGAAGGCAAACCGAATGTTTTCATGGGTTGCTAGTGAGAGTGCTGTGAGCTCAGCAGCTAGTTGATCTGTGGTCACAACTCCATCTGGTTCATTTGCTTTCCCATATCTGCGCCGATGTAGTTCATTTGAGATGATCCTCTTTTTATACTTGTAATGTATTCGTGGGCGTTGGGTAGGTGCATTCAGTGGAAACTGATCTGGGCTTCTGATTGGTGGGTTTGTGGCTACTCTTCTAGGGTAGGTCCATCTACGGTAGGCCGGGATGGTTGGAGGTCTCACTGTGGTGGTGGTGTCAGTAGGTTTTAGGCGCAGGTGCATAGCTGGAGTAAAACGCCTTTGGTTGGTCATAAAGCGTCTCCTGGGCTGTTGGTGACGTATTGGTTTGGTAGTGGTGTAGCTGTAGCGATACTGGCTAACTGATCGCGTTGTCATTCGGGATTTCCACTGCTTCAAGCTAGTGAGTGGCTGGACTGCTAAAGAGGGCTCATCTTCAAACTGCAAGATTTGTCGCCTTGTAGTTGTGGTGGGAGTCGTTGTTGTGGCTATAGTTGAAGTAGTGGGAGTGTGGGTGAGGAATCCAGGGTGTCCTGGTGCAATCGGCCTGGCCCCTCGAGGCAAAACCTCAAATTTGGGTGGAATGGCCCAGAATGGCTTGGTTGTTGTGCCACTACGTAGAGTTTCAGTGGTGCGGTACAGTCCATGCCGTGTCCTCCGTTGAGCATAGATGTCATGTAGGGGATAGTTGTAGCGCTTGGCTAAGGCTTCTCTGGTTCTGGCTGGAAGGTTCGAATTGAGGTAACGCCTTGCTGTTGCTTGTCTGGTGCGTCGCATCTTTGGCTTGATAATAGCGATGGGTCGTCTTGAACTTTCCAAGAAGCGGAAAGCAATACCCTGTTCTGACATTTGAGCATTGAAGCCTGGTTGATTTTCGCCTTTCTCATTGCATACTTGTACTGGTGTGGTCTGTGTCCATGTTACTGCTAGGTTTCCATCCTCAGACAGGAAGTTGCTTCCAAACTGACGGCCTTCTTGCGTAATCCACGGTAGGTACTGACACCTGGCTTGTTTATTCACATCCCAGAGTAGGAAGCTGGTGTCTCTAAGTTGACATGCTCCTGAGAAGTACCCATCTTTACAGTGTCTCACTGATCCAGCAGTAGACTGGAACTCTGAGGTCCCATAGCGTTTGAAGACTGTACCTCTGGTCAGTACACAGTTATCCACCTGGTAGCTAATCCATTTGCAGCACTGGGTTAGCCCAGATGGGTACTCCCATCTAAGCTTATTACTTGTTTTCCATATGTCCGCATGTTGTGCTAAATCGCCACAGCTGGATGTGTGCCACATCTTCATTCTGAAGCAGTCTTCATTGTTGACTTGGATTGTGGTTGTAGTTTCTGTCTTGAGGTGCTTTACTCCAAGGAAGTATGAGAAGACACGCACTGTGGTTCGTATCTTCTGACAATGCCAGCTGGGGGTGCGGTATTGCAGGTGGTTTTGTTTGTACAGCTGAACCGTTATCTCGTGAATGTTGTCTGGTTCATCTGGGAGTGTTGCTTCACAGTTTAAGCGCTCAGGTAGCCTGAAAGCACTTTTTCCCGCATGGCTG
The DNA here is from genome assembly GCA_030248155.1 of Sabatieria punctata. Lineage (NCBI taxonomy): Eukaryota > Metazoa > Nematoda > Chromadorea > Araeolaimida > Comesomatidae > Sabatieria > Sabatieria punctata. The sequence goes on along the minus strand of JASANB010002017.1, from coordinate 66,843 downwards.
TTTGTGCAGATCATGGGTAGTGAGCCGTCACTGGCGAGCCTGGAGCTTTGTGGTCGTCCAGATACTTGCGGAAGGTGCATGCAAAGCATGATAAAGAAGGAGAGGCTACAGATGTACTTGGTCAATGATGGCTGTCTGGTGGTTGGTGTAGGCAGAGTTAAAAGGTCCTCCTGGTTTGGGTCACTTGGCTGGTTGGAGGCGCATAGCCCAGTGCTACCTAGTCCAGCAGTACCTCGACTGGTCTCTCCCGCGTCTTGAGGGTCAATCTTCAAGACTTGTACATTCACAGCTCGCTCACAGATAAGTTGTGCGATCCGATCTCCTCTTTTGAAGTTGACTGGTTGGGTGCTGTGGTTGTGTAGAATGACATGGGCTGGTCCTCGGTAGTTGCTGTCAAGAACACCTCCAAGTACATCAATTCCATGGCGTAAAGCTAATCCACTTCGGCCCTTAATATGTCCATAGGTGTGAAGTGGTACTATTATCTGTAGTCTCAGGTTGATGCCAATAGTTTCTCCAGGTGGTACGGTGTAATCATCGGGAGTTATCAGGTCAATTCCTATGTCATCTGGGTGAGCTTTCTCTGGTAGTATGGCACTGGGGTCAAGTTGGGCCACTTGGAGTACAGTGTGTCCACTGGCAAGCGTTTGACGGTCTTCATCATCGAAAGGTGATTGTAGTTCATCTTCCAGCTGTTGACGTTCCAGTGGGTCTAGGTCAGTAGCCAAATCAAAATCCATTGCCCACTGAGTCTGAACCAATGGTTTGTTCCTACTCTCCTTATCCCATGTGAGCTTTGATGGGATTATATGGAAAACTTGTTGTGCATAATAATCACATGCTCCATCGCTTAGTGGGGTAAAGGCTCCTTGTAAGGTGAATCCTTTGTAGTTAGGGCAATCTGCCAGGTGGTTGTGTTCCAGCACTGTGCAGTCTGGTTCGTTGCAAATAGGTAATGAAATCCAGGTGGTGACCCAGTCACACGCACTAAAGTCGGCAGAGAACCATTCCCGAGCTATTTCGCAAATGACTTGGTCGCCTGGTTTGTAGGTACTGAGAAGTAGTTGCCGGCTGTGATGAGGTACATAGAATGTTCCATTGTCCGGTAAAATAAATCCTATATCTTGGTTGATAGCTTGTAGTGTCTCCTTTCCCAGAGAAGGATCCATGCAAAAGTCGCGGTCTTCCTGGTGCATTATCTTGGCCATAATGGTTATTCGTTCAATCGATTTCAGTGCTTGTCGCATAGCAGTCAGGACTGCAATTGGCTGGTCCTTTAGCCGCTTGTAGATAACTTCCGATCCCAACATTTCGTCATACTTAGAAGTAATTTCTGGGTTGGTATATGCTGATACAGCCTTTGCCATTGAGTGGTGATATTTCAGGTGGCTTGGGGATATGTTTGGTTTGGGATTTAGTGGGTCACTAAGTAGCTTGATTAGACGATAGTAAAGTATGGAAGTAGTGGGCATGGTCTGGTTGGTAGTGGTAGTACGTTGGCCATGCACAGTATGGGCACTTGTGTTGTTTCCAAGAAAGCCATCGTTGAAAAGAGATCTTAGCCCATAATCTGGGTTATCTTCAATCGCTTGGACTAGTTCCAAGCGCTCCAGGGCCAGATCCTTAACCCCCTTCTCAACCGTTCGCAGGGCATTCCAGATAGCGTTGCGAACAGGTCGTAGTACATAATTGTCTCCAATCTGTCGGGACAGTATGTGAAGTTTTTCTGCCGATGGTCTGGATTCCAGGTATAGTAATACAGCATCAAATCCTTCTGGTTGTCCACTGCGGTGACTGATAGCCCAATTCATAGATTTACAGTTCTCTTTGCTTATCATCGGATCGTTAGAAGTAGTTTGCTCTGGCCAGATTGTTGCAGTGTCAATGAATTTTGAGTTACCTCCTGAGTGCGGCATAGTTAGTGGTTGATTTTGGCCTTCTACAGTACTGTTCGTGTTCGTGGGTGCACCTTCATTTTCTTCTATCTCTTCATTGCTTCTATCTTTCAATTCCAACTGGGCCGAAAATTCAAATTCATCTAATTCCTCCGGTTGTGAAGTAGGCTGTTGTAACCCAGGTTGCGGCGAGTGAGAGTTATTGACAGAGTGGGGTGGCGCCTGGTCCCAATTGGATCCGTCACTCCTGATAGGTGATGCTTGTCCAAATGGTACTTGTCCCCGAAGCTCACTGGGTGGAACGGCCGCTTGGCAGACGTCTGTCTCCTGGTTTGGTATAGGGGAGGGGTATTGCTCAGATTCCAAAGCCGTCACTAAGGCTGGTTCGTCCATTTCTATTCCATACAATTTTTCCATATCAATTCCATTCACATAAATTTCAAGGCCCTTTTTATCCATTTCAATTCCATTTTCCACTTCATTCTCGATATATACAGTTGGTAGGCCAATCGTATCGTGTAGTGGGGTGCACTCAGGGGTCGTGTATATTTCGTCATTTGAAACGTTTGATTGATGGGTTGGTCCAGAGTTTATAGTGCTAACAGTGGATGTCAGAGGGAGGTAATTTGGAGACAAAGAAAGAGGTTGGGCTTGGATTGGTGACAGTGAAAGGGGTGGAGTTTGGGGCACAATCTCCGGCAGTCCCGCCAGGTCGTTGCTGTTGTCAGTGGCCACAGAGTTAGTTGGTATCTCAGACTCAGTATGTAGATCAGAATCTGATTGGCTGATGAGGTCAAAAGTGTTGGTCGATTCTCTTCCACGAAGCATGTGAATTGAATAGCCATTAATGTCAGTATTCTGCAGACGGGTCAATTCACGGCTAATTTCGTCCAGATAGTTCGTAGTGACAGAGTCTGTCAGGTCCATAGGCTCATCGGTAATGTTGTCAGAGTTTGGTTCAAGTTCACGGCTTTCAGAGTTATGGCTGTCATCCACAGGAAAGTCATATTGGGGTTCTGCTTCCTGAGCTCGGGCAGCATAGTTCCGTCCATAGTTCCTGTTGTAGTTAGTCTGGTTGTAGCGGGTGGCTGGTGCAGAGCGGTTGGTTGGTCTCTCGTAACGGCCACCTCTGTTGGGTCGTGAGGGGGAGTTAGACTGGGGAGCAAACATCTGGGTAGGGTGCTGACTGGCAGCACTTTGAGACTGAAACGGCGGCTGTGTCGGGTCTTGACTATTTAAATTGTTGTTGTTGTAATTATTGAGTCCAGGGTTACGTCCGTTTGCTGGGTCAGTATAGCGTGGCCTATTAAAACTGTGTCTCGGGCCGCCATAACCTTGCGAATTCCTCCAATTCGACTGACGTTGCGCCGCCCAGTTATTGCACGTCCAACGCGTGTGGCCAATTCGGTGGCAGTTGTCACAGCGGGGTGCCGACTGGTTAACGAAACGCGGCCTTGATTGGCCTGGGTTGCTGAAGCGATTCGGTGGCGGCAGCGGTGCGTAACGCCCATTAAAACGCATGTCATCTGAGCGTCGTGCCGCAGGCCGTATTGCATTCTTTTGGTCCAATGCCTTGTCTACGATTGACAGTAGTTTGGATACAGTACTTTCACCTTGTGGGCTTGCGTTGCTGTTGGTGGCATCAGCAGGCTTGCTATTAGAGTTAGGCTGAGCAGTTACGAATCCAGCAAAGGCTCCTGAATCAGGAGGGGCTTGTCCAACCATAAGATATTGGGTAGATTCGATATATCTGGCTCGTTCGTAGGCTGCTTGTAAAGTTTTGACTTCTGATTTGATTACCTCCGTCCGCATTGGTTCTTTCAGTCCTTTTATAAATTTTAAGCGTAAGTCTTCATCCCTCATCTTTTGGTTTTTGTCAGGCCAGGCAGATCTTGCTAACCTTTTCAAAGCAGCATAGTAGTCTGCTACAGTATCGTTTGGTTGTTGGGTACGGTAGTCGAGTTCATTTTGACAAAAGGCTGAGAAGTTTTCCGGCTGTAGGGCGTTTCGTAATTCATTACAGACGCTATTGTAATCAAGTTTTAGTTCTGCAGGTACATCTCGATAGGCTTCTTCTGCATTGCTATTCGGTGTTAATAAGCTTGGCAACATCTGCGCTCTCCATTCTGGTGCAATGCCAAGCGATACACAAGCTCTGTCATAATTACTTTTCCATTCGTCAAAGGTCATTTCGTTGGTTCCTCGTCCTGAGAAGCTGGTGACATTAGCATGGTTTTGTAGTAGAAAAGCAGCCTTCTTTCCTTCATCTAGTTCGTTTATTCGATCCATCCGGGCTGCAACTGAGAGGTTGGCATCGTGGGTAAATTTAATGGCCTGTGTCAGTGAGGACACCAATCCGGGCAGGATTTCTAGTGCCCTCTTTGTGCTTTGGTTCATTTCCCTCTGTACTGAAGGATGTGCAAGTTCGTGGTCGTCATGGGCGACGTTGGTAGAAGCGGTGGTTGGGCCACTAGTGGTCATTTTCTTCGATTTCTGCTCTTCGGTTTGTGGCATTTGTCCAGTTGGTTTTTGGTTGATTCGTTGGTTGGTAATAGTATGGTACAGTTGAGGTTCTGGTATAGCGGTAGATTGAAGTTTTTAGTTGGACTTCTAATCCAAACACGGTTGAGTGGACGACTCCCGCCGCTGGATGCCAAATGTGACTGGTGGGACTGCCGGAGAGGGATTACGGTAGTTCAGAGAGAGAGTAAGGCAAAGTTTTATTGAGTATAGTAAGAGAACTGACTGTGGTACAAAAGAATAGGTGGTTAAATGGTGTCTAAGTGGGTTAGGAATGCGGTAGTTAGTGCCCCGAAAACCTTAGGTCGTTCTAGTTTCGAAAGGTCGTTCCGTAGGCGATAATTAACGGCCGGTTGGACTCGCTCGTCTGTAGTAAAAACGCCTTTGGGTGGTACGGTAGAAAATACCTGAGTCACACATGATACATACAGTAACTCTGTGAAAGAGATGCACAAGGGGCGGTATTTCAATTGAGGATTTTTGGGGGACCTTGCCAGGCCGGGCATAAAACTTTTGATCAGGGAGACATGTACAGGACTACAGCCGGGCATGTAGCTGAATTTTTAAAAATTTAAAAATACAGGGTGTGCCAAAAAAAAACAACCCAGCAGATTTTTTGCTGTAGCAACCGCAAATCGCAACCGATTTGAATGAATCTTTTTTTAAATAAAAGAAAAATAAATTCTTGAAAGACCGATGAATCGCTAATTAAGATAGCCTGCTTAGTTCCTGAGATATTTGCCCTCAAAGTTAAAACAGAGATTTTGGCAGTGAACAAGAGTGATAAACACAACCCAGCAGATTTTTTACTTTTGCAACCATGAATCTTAACCGATTTGAATGAATGCTTTTTTGAATGAAAGATTGATAAATTCTTCAAAGATTGGTGCAATTTTTATTGAGATTCACAGCTTAGTTCTTGAGATATTTGCCTTCTAAGTCGAAACAGATTTTGGCAAAGAACAAGAGCGATTCCGTTGCATTTCATAATAAAGCAGATTCCTACTGCTGGGGTCTAATGACACTTTACTGTTGAAGTAAACCGAGTTTCTGTGTCACCAGTAAAGCCTCCAATAGCCCTCAGCAGTAGCAGGAATCTGTTTTATTACGAAGTGCAGCGGAAAAGGAAAAATTCCCTCTTGCTCACTGCCAAAATCACAGTTTTGACTTTGAGAGTGAATATCTCAGGAACTAAGCAGGGTACATTAATAAGCGTTACATCAATCTTTCAAGAATTTATTTATCTTTCATACAAAAAAGGATTCATTCAAATCGGTTGAAATTTGCGGTTGCTACAGCGAAAAATCTGCTGGGTTGTTTTTTTTTTGGCACACCCTGTATATAGCTAGTAGAATAGAACTAAACGACATTTTGCTGTTTCAAAATGCCATTTCCGAAAGTTAGCAATTGTAAAACAAAGCAAAATTAACTTCCCGGACAAGGCCGGGCCACATTTCTGGCCGAGCGAACCAAGCCGTGCACAATTTTCAGGCCCCCCCCTGGGCGGGGCCGGGCCTAATTATGACGCCCGGCGGGCATAGGAGGCCAGAAGAAGTGCCCGTGCAGATCTCTACTGCGTGAGTGGATTACGCACTGAAACAGAACTTGAAGTATCAAAATTGTCAAGTATAAATTGCCCAACTAGTCCCCAGCGCTTTGAAAATCTTGGACAAGAAGAGTTAGTATGCTATGCTGCAGGTATTTGACCATGTGCTGAATGTGAGTGCAGAATTGGACATTGGAGCGAAGAAGGAGCAAGTGCACGTGGCACTGAGCACCTTTTCCTACCCAACCAACACTCTTCTACACTTCAACTTTTCCGTTGGTACCAGTGTGTCTGTGATCAGGGAACAAGTCGAGGACATCAAACGAGAGTGGCCTGTAGTGGCTGGTCTGTCCGATTTGGGATGGTTTGTTTGTCTCTCATCCTTTACAATCAGGCATTTTGATGTACCTAGTGTTATAGTACCTAAGTACGTACATATCTGTACACTGGGTTTATGGATAAGTTATCTGACCGCAAACGGTCAAACCCAAAGCATTAGTACATGTATGTATATAGCAGCTCTGGGCTGAATAAGGGTCTGGCGCAGTCAGGATTGGGGTCCACAGGGGTTTAGGCTAGAATGGAGGTTAGTCTGCCGGGGTGAAGGGAGTTGCCCTTTCTAGGTAGGGGAAGCTGACATGAATGGTTAGAGGTGACGATAGTTTGACCATTTTAATTTGTGTGACCCAACTATCTGTGTTTACAGTGCATAATTAAATACGGTATCTTATAAACTAGGGGAATACGATTGGCCCGCCAGGTCTTGACCAGCCAATCCAAGTGTGCACTTCGCGGAGATCAACCATCAGTCCAGTTTCTCGTAATTTTCGCACAAGGATTGTAAGCTGAAGCTGGTAGCCTGGAAACAGTCAACCTAACAGTCAGCTTTCAGCCAAGACACCAAGCTTCCGTCAACGCAGTACCCGCGCGACTGGCCGGACCCGGTGAAAGAGGCCGAACTGTTGCGCAAAGAACTGCCAGACTTGGTGGTGCTCGCGGTGGCAGTGCCTCCGGATGCCGCCAATCCGTCCAAAAATAGCTCGGACGTCTGTCGGAAAGAAGCGTTCAAAGTAATCGGCTCGTTCGAGATCGTCAACAAAACTCTGATCCAAATCACCGGCTCCAAGGACAACGTCTACTGCTTCGATAATTCGTACAAAGTGGGGTTGCGCATACAGAACTTGGTCAACAGCATGCCCAACTGTGTGCCGCCTCTGCCCGGTAAGCAACTCTGTAAATGTAAACGTTAGGGGAGGGTCAGGAATTTATTACGAACCATTATCATGGGGGAGGGTCAGAAAACGGTCAAAAACACCATTACGTAATTGTTGCACGACCCTAAAGTAGGTATGGGCGACCATTTTTAATAATTCGCGCTACGACCACGAAAATATGCTGAAAGGGCCGATAGCATGACCGCATTCGATTTCATTAAAAATTAGAAAAGTGCGATTTAATGACAACCGCCTGCGAAGGACTTTTCTATGGCGCACTTGGTACCATTTTTATTATGGGCAATATATTTGAATAACTCGCGCTACAAGAAAAAGTTTATGCTAAAACGCCGATAGCATGAACGGATGCGATAAATTACGCAAAAAACCGCACTTGATTTCATGAAGAATAAGAGAAATTCGTGTTAAAAACAGTTTTTGTGCGAGCCGCGCAGTTTAGTAATTAGCATTTGGTCGCACGTTAGAACTGGGACTGATTTTCTGTGGCGCGATTTACGAAGATGCAACCCACTTGATTGTTTAAAATCTACTAGAAGGCCGTGAATATCCGTAACACAGCTAAATTAATGCAAAAAAGTATGATTGCAACTGTTGGGTACAATAAAAGGCTGAAATGGCAAAAATTTAGGGTTACAGAAACTTCAACACCGTTTGTGGGGTTAACAACAAACAGCAGAGAGCCAATTCTTGTATCATTCTAAAGCCTGACGTCTACTGTACTCAGAACCGATTGAAACCCTTTCGCCAAATTCATCGTTTTATCACAACAATCAGGAACACGAAAAAAGTCCATGAAAAAGCCGATTTTCAGTAGTTAAGAAAGAATCCAATTTGTGGGGACCGCGTCAAACTGAAAAAAAGTACGCGTAAGAAAGAGTGGTGCTATATAGGTAACAAGTTACGCTGATTTCAAATCCGATTGAAACCAATTTAAATAAACTCTCCTTTCAACAGAAAATGGACGTTGAAAAACGACGAATACAGTTTTTGAGGAAAAATGCCCTTTAACGGCTGAATTATGGTTCAAAATGCATCTTATTCGATAGCTCGTACTCTGTTTCATATAAGTACAATGTACATCACTTCCTACCATCAATAACCGAACATAAAGAAGAATTTGCGCTTGAAGTTGTGAAAACCGTTTTCGGACCATATTTTGCCCGTATTTTTGTATTTTCTAAACGGCGCAGCCGGACGAAGCCTGCTCATCCCTACCTAAAGCAAAGCACCATACACTAAATAGTTATTCCGGGTCAATGAACTATGGTACTGGGTGTTCCAAAGAAGAACCGACCATTAACGGGTTGTGCAAAAAATGACGTCATCGGTTATGGGGGAGGGGGTTCGGCCAATGATGACGTCACTTTTGCCTCATAGGGGAATTTTGAGAAATTAGTCTTCAAAAATGCATATGAAAGGCATTTTTAGCTTAAGACGCAATTTCTGAGAGGATTCAGGATCTGATAAGGGAGCCTCCCCAAATTGGTCTGGGTCACATCACCGATTTTGCTCATTTTTACATGTACAATGTATATAAGTGTGTGTCAAAAAACTGCGAAGCCCAAAGTATGCCGGTGGACCCCCCAGGGCCCCCCTCCAAAGTAGGGGTGGTCGAGCCGAAAATTCAAAATTCAGGTGTCCACTTCAGACCAGCGTTATACACTCAAAATTTGTTCTAGGTTGACATTCAATACACCAACAGATCCGCAAAGACATGCAGATTTGAAAAATGGTATCTAAAATGCACTTTAACCTCTCCGTACCGCTGTTTTTTACCAAAAATGCGGTCGAACACGAATTTTTTGCTTACTGACCGAGACATTGACCCTAACTTTTGCACCTTGGAATGACGGGACGGACAGACGTAGATTTTTTTATATTATTTTGCCTACTATAACCCGCAACGTATACACAAAATTTGGAGACAATCATCGCGTGCCAATAGGTCGAAATTGGCTCTGGAAGTGTTGAAAGAAAAAAATTTTTCGATAAATTTTAACAAAAATTTATTCTCTGGGTCAATTTTTTATGCTGATGACGATTGTGACAATTGTTTTTGTGGAAAATTGCAATTTCGCCAGAAGCACGCCGATTTCTGTTTAGTTCAGGAAGAAGAGATGATCTGTTCCTGTAGTTGTTATGGGTGCGTCAGAGCGCTTTTTGCCTATAACCAAAGTTGTCGAGGGGCCCGAGCTCAGTACTCTGCTGCAACCTAATCTGCGCAACGCGCCATATTAATGCTAATTTGCCCAAGGAAAAGAATCTGCTTTTTCTGTAGTTGGGATGGACGGGAGATTTTCATTAATTTTGACTCTACAGACCTCGGGAATTAAAAAAATGTATTCATTTTGATTCTAGGTGGAACGGTTCTGGAGATATACAGCGTCAAATTTGGCCGATAATGCTAAAAATGGCCATTCTTGGCGATTTTCAGATTTCTGGGGGCAGGATTGGAATAACTCGGGACCAACTCAACTGAATTGGCTGAAACTCACGGCTATCGTGCAAAATTTAGTTTTACATCGATTCTGATGCATATTGACCCTGATACCGTAATCCCGATTTTGCCAAGATGAGGTCATTTCTTCTTTTTCTGCTGGTATATAGTAGTTTAAGCCCACCGCTCTTGTTAAAAATGTGCTTTTAAGTGTTTTGAATCCATCTCAGACCTTTCTGAAGCCATACGGATACTGTAGTATGTGCTCCTGGCACGAAAATAACTTTTCGTCAACTTACATTCTTCCTATGGCACGGAAATGCAATATACATTGTAGAGTAGGCACTAAGGGTTTTCATGGTCAGGGAATACATTTCTGGCATAACTATAATCAGCGGAATACTGCATTTTGAGGTCCCGACACGAAAATTGTTATTTTGCGTTTATGCATGCCTGGTGTAAGGAAACACTCCATAGAGTAGACAATAAAGGTTTTCAGGAGTGGGAAATCTATTTCTGACATAACCATCATCGCCTGGTTACTGTACTTTGAGGTCCCAACTAGATCGTTTCCTTGTAACAGAAACACACAAATAGCAAAAAATAACAATTTTCACGTCGGGATATCAAAATACAGTAATCCAGTGATGATGGTTATGCCAGAAATAGTTATGTCAGTAATGGATTCTCTGACCATGAAAACCCTTACTGCCTAAGGTCTTTCAAGGTTCTTATGCATCAGAATCGATGTAAAACTAAATTTTGCACCATAGCTCTGAGTTTTAGCCAAATCGGTTGAGTTGGTCCCGAGTTATTTCAATCTGGCCCCCAGAAATCTGAAAATCGCCGAAAATGGCCATTTTTATCATTTTCGGCCAAATTTGACACTGCTTATCTCTGGAACCGTTCCGCCTTAGAATCAAAATGAATACATTTTTGAAATTCCTGAGGTTACACTACAGTTACCTTAATTGAATACCTTACTGTTTTCAATACTTGTAGTTTATAATAACTGTGTCGCTGGCTTTTTCATTGAATTGTGATAATTTAGCGAATTTTCGAATTTTTTTCTTTGATTTTCTTCTTCTAAAAATAAACTGTTTCTAAATACCGGAAAATAACTAGAAGCATATAAAAAATAATGTCCCAAAACTTGCTCATTTAATGCAGGCATTTTTGCAAATTGAGGGAGGGGGTTGGAAAAAGAGTGACGTCATTTTGTCGCTTTTAGAGGATGGTTTGGAAAATGACAGACAACCGACGATGACAAGGGGGGAGGGGGTCGAAACATGGCGAAAATCGATTACGACGTTTTTGCACGGCCCCTATCGAATAACTTTTGATAGAAAAGTATCTAGAATTGCTTTGTTTCAAATGAATAAGCAGCCTGAATAAATCAATTGGTCAGGGTGTTCGGAGGCCTGTGTTTTGCAGTTTCGGCATCAAATCCGATTCATATGAATACAGAATGAATAGTAGGCCATTTTCACGTATATTCGACAACGATTTTATGAAGCTTTCTTATTTTTCGTGGATTTAATGAAGCATTGCAATCAGATTAGGTATTGAAAATGAACAAACAGGCGTTGACAGACGGAAAAAAAGCACTTTGTTGGACTTTAGAGAGGACCTTTTTTAATATACAGGGTGTGCCAAAAAAAAACAACCCAGCAGATTTTTCGCTGTAGCAACCGCAAATCTCAACCGATTGGAATGAATCCTTTTTTAAATGAAAGATAAATAAATCCTTAAAAGATTGTTGAAATTTTCATTAATGTACTCTGCTTAGTTCCCGAGATATTGGCTCTCAAAATCAAAACAGTGATTTTGGCAGTGAACAAAGAGGGATTTCTTTATTATTCTAGACTTCCTAATAAAACGGATTCCTGCTACTGCTAAGGGCTATTGGAGGCTTTACTGGTGACACAGAAACTCGGTTTACTTCAACACTAAAGTATCATTAGCCCTAGCAGTAGGAATCTGCTTTATTATGAAATGCAACGGAATCGCTCTTGTTCTTTGCCAAAATCTGTTTCAACTTAGAAGGCAAATATCTCAAGAACTAAACTGTGAATCTCAATAAAAATTGCACCAATCTTTGAAGAATTTATCAGTCTTTCATTCAAAAAAGGATTCATTCAAATCCGTTCAGATTCATGGTTGCAAAAGTAAAAAATCTGCTGGGTTGTTCTTTATCACTCTTGTTCATCGCCAAAATCTCTGTTTTGACTTTGAGGACAAATATCTCAGGAACTAAGCAGGCTATCGAAATAAACAGTACATCAATCTTTCAAGAATTAATTTATCTTTCATTTAAAAAAGTATTCATTTAAATCGGTTGAGATTTGCGGTTGCTACAGCAAAAACTCTGCTGGGTTGTTTTTTTTTGGCACACCCTGTAGATTCGTTCGCATTTTTACACACTGTTTACAATAAAAAAGACAAAAATTATTGATTTATGTATTTGTACCTTCGTAAAAATCAAAGCTCCCACGCCAAGTGTGCTAAGTTTGATCGTTCTTCAGTTATTGTTGAAACTATATTTGGGTCAAATTTGGTTGTATTCCGTTCACATAGTCAGGCGCCGCAAACGATGAAACGTGGAAAACTTAGCATAGACACCTATTTCGTCAGAGCATTTCAATTTGTAGTCTTACTTTGTAGTCAAAAATTTTCAGGATGATAATTTGTAGTCTTAGTTTGTATAGTGGTTATCAAATTCGGGTTCAAAAATATGTAGTCTAGGTTGCAGTCAACTTGTAGTCAATTTGCCAAACGCCAGAAATTCGATATTACTGTGAATTTAATTGAACAATCAGTTATATTAATGCTTTTCAAAAAGTAGGTGCTGGAAACCGGTTCTGTATTTTATTCTGTCAAAAAATCACCATTTCCAATAACTACCTTGAATTTCGGCAAGGAAACAGGTGGAATTCAGTTCTCAATGGAATTCCAATGGGGAACATTTCGTATTTTTCTAAAAAAATAGAATGAGACAAATTTTGTATAAAGTAAGGCAAAAGAAAACACGAACGAATGTACAAAAGAAAACCTTTACTCGGAAAATTTATTGGTAATCTTGACGACGTCATAATCGCCGAAAACATCCAGTTTGTAGTTAATAGTTTGTAGTACTACGAATTAGCTTTAGGACACCCTGTATTTAGCTGATATGTGAACAAAAATAATTTCTTAAACAAGCCCACAAACCTCCTAATTTATCTAGTCACTGATTCAAAAGTTACTTGGTTTTATTAATGACCGGTTTTTGGGGACACCCTATACATTTGTAGGCACACAATTAAGGAACTGCATTTATAGTGAATATTACCACCACCGAAGTACCAACAAGCACCACCACCGAAGCATCACCAACTACCACCACCGAAGCACCACCAACTACCACCACCGAAGCACCACCAACTACCACCACCAAAGCATCACCAACTACCACCACCAAAGCACCACCAACTACCACCACCAAAGCACCACCAACTACCACCACCAAAGCACCACCAACTACCACCACCAAAGCACCACCAACTACCACCACCAAAGCACCACCAACTACCACCACCAAAGCACCACCAACTACCACCACCAAAGCATCACCAACTACCACCACCAAAGCACCACCAACTACCACCACCAAAGCACCACCAACTACCACCACCAAAGCACCACCAACTACCACTACAGAAGAACCAACTACTCCACCAAAAGAAGGTTAAACAAACAAACAAAACGGTCAGACCATCATAGGTGACTGAGAGGAGTGAATCACAGAGCGTTTAGAAATTCAGCTAGCAGCACAACCATCACCATGCCATCCACTGCTATTTGTGACAAACACTAGCGGCCTCAACGTGTGCCGTCACTATAAACAGTGTTGCAACGTCCAAACATACAAGTACATACCTGGGTTTTCCGCTGAGGGCGGGTTTATTCAGATCCAAAATAGGGTTTCATCAGCACTATGTCCAAAGCAGGTTTCGGACCTTTTTTGCGATCAAAATTGGGTTTCAGCAACCTTTTTTGGCCCTCAATCAAAACATAGTTTTGAGGACTAAAAATCGGGTAAAAATCCGGTCTGATTGCGAAAATGCCCTTTAAAACCCTATTTTTGCTCTAAACCACGCAAAAAAGACTATTTGTTCTTTAAATCATACAAAAAATCTTTAGGTCGACCTTGAGCTGCAAAACTATTTTTGTGCAAATTTTTTTTGGTTTTCTCTGTTTTAACCTTAAAAAATTTAAATGGTTGAGTTTGAAATAGTCTAAAATCAATTTATGTAACTATTAGTTGGACATTCGAGCCAAGGTTTTGCTGGTTAAATTTTCCTTAATTATAATTTTTTATGCCAAAAATACAGTGTTGGCCAAAAAAGACCATCTGGTTATTTTTCGGGTTTTCAGAATAATTTCAAATGACCGCCATTCCATCAATTTTCAACTGAATGAAAAGATTTGGCACGATTATTATTATTGGTTTAAGAGTTTCGTTTTGGAAAGTCTTAGCATGCCAGCCTTCTGTAGCCTGAAGTTATGCCCTTCTGAAATAAGAACCTAAAGAGCTCAGCTTTCTAACACAACCGGTTAAAATCTGGCGGCAGGATTCATTCGGCTTTGGATAGCAAATATCCCTTACCTTATCCCTGACCTTCCCATGACCAAAGTCAAATTTCCTGACCAACCAGGGTGAGGAAACTGCAACCAATGTGGCGGTTGCGAACCACAAAAGTCTTTCAGGGCGCTGACTGTTTTATCTGATTCCAATAAAAACAAGGGGGTTAGTAATGCTCAACAGAAAGAGTAGAGCACTTATATTTTCATTCCGTTATATCAATAAAAATACACAAGTCTCTTCATAAGTAAGTTCCTACGCTGGCCGGCCCGCTACTTTTATAGTACAATAGAAAATTCTAGAAGGTTCTAGAATATTACATCATAGGCGCCTATATATCCGGCCTCTTCTCGTTCATCTTCTACTTCCTCTGCTCAACTTTCTGACGCACAACCTCAACCATGCACCTCTGTGCTTTCTACTCCCCACCGCTATGAGCGACCTCCCGCTACATTTCACGACCGTCCTCAAGCTGCTCAGCCACAACTCACCGTCACTCTTCCGCGGCCCACAATCTACTGTTTTGATCAATCGGCTAATGATGTCTTTGCTCACTGATCCGCTGACGTCACCTCATTTGTGCAACAATCTGGTCTCCCATGGCGTAGAGCGTTGGAGCATGCCCTCAATACTCCTGCTCAACAACAATTCCATTCACTTTCCGATGCCCAGACAACAACACTTGACACCGCACTTTCTCATCTTGAACCTCCCTACAACTGGTCGAGTCCCCCATCCAAGCTGCTCTCACCTTACTTCAACTGCCGCCCAATCCAGACATGGTCAAGCTCACCAATCACTTCAAGTCTCAACTGGCCTATCTTCCTTCCATGGAGAGTATCGCTCCAGCCGCGTTAATCAACTTTCTCCCCTACCGGATCAAGATAGCACATGATTCACCACCTCTCCGATCCCGCCCAGCCTCATGACATCTACTCTTTTACTACAGAAGCTGTCAAGTACTACAATACTGAGCAGGCGATCAACAACTCTCTTAAGCCGCGTTTGTCTCCCTCTTCAGTACCACCGGTTCCCCTCCTGGATGTTACAACTGCAACAAAGTCGGCCACTTTGCCTGTCATTGCCATTTGCAACCCGTCTCTCCTACCAAGTTTACTTCTCCCAAGTCTTCTCCTGTATCTCCGGTTCGGGCAGTTATTCGCAGTTTGCGTGTTCAGTCTCCTTGTCCCTCTCAGTCTCTCTTCACTCAACACCGGCCTACAATAGAGTCCCATGTCACTGGTGTCGTTCCATGGTTCAATTCTCGTTGTGGCATCATTTCCCGCCCTGATGTTCAGCAGGACTATTTCTTTCTCCCATCTCAAGTTCATCCTTCCTCATCCCAGCTTTTGTTGTGCGGTGGAGAAGAAGTTCAATTTGACATCGTGGATGGCCAGCCTCACTATGTGGCAGTCAACATTACTTGTCTCAAGGATCCCCATTGGCTCTCTGGTTCCCAGTCGCCTTCCGGCTCTCCCATTTTTCAAGGTTCCCGCTCTCCCAATTCTTGTGTTTCCAGACGATCATCAGGCGCAGATGTAGCTCCAATTCAACAACGATTCTCATCCGAGGGGGAGTGATGCAAGAAAGATATTTATATACTCTGCGTTTGCATTCTCATTGTCATTGTTTGTTAGTATGCTCTCCTAGTTAAACTCTCTTCAATATACATGATGAAGGAATGCGTGATTCTGAGAGTGTTTGTATTGTTGAGTTAGGGCTTCAGAAACCCCAGATAGTGTTTCAGAGTCCCAAATTAGGGTTCCGGAACCCTATTTTGCGGCTCAAGAAACCGGGTTCCGGTATCCTATTTACGGTTGCAGAGTCCCAAATTCCTATTTAGGGTTTCAGAAACCCAAATTCGGGTTCCGGAACCCTATTTAGTGCTTTTGAAATCCTAAATTACGGTTTATAAGTCTAGCAGTTTTTAACCCAAAATAAGGTTTCAGCAACCCCTCCCTCCAACTACGTACATGTATGTCTAGAGAGCCCCGCCCACCAGACAATAGGAGGCGAGGCATAGAAAGTTCTAGAAACAATAAAGGCGCGCCTATACTTCGTACATAGAATGGAATGTTCTAGAAACACGCGCCGACAATAAACAAGTAGGCCACGCCCACTCAACTGCGCGCCAACCAATCATCACCCTACCAAGTCTAACGTCTATGACACCCCCCGACAGAGCTACCCCATTGAAGGGCTCTGAAAAGAGCGAGGGGTGTCCTGAGCTGTCCGAAAGGATAGTGGAACTCATAAACAAAAAAACCCCCACTGTAGGCTTTATACAATGTAGCTCGTGAGTGTTCACGACAAGCAATGTGAGAAAATTTTTAAAAATTGACTTTGTAAAACGCCTTTAAAAACTGTATTCAGAGGGTAAATTTCGGGTTTAAGCAGCAGTAAAGTCAGAAGACCGATTTTCAAAATGGTGTTGTTTTAAAGTTCTGACGGGACCATTTAGCGGCGAGATGTTTCTGCTGCTATCAAATTTTTCGCTGACCAGATACCAAATTCCCTGACTTTTCCATGACTGCTTGACTTTTTTTAATTCCCTAACTTTTCCACGACTCACTGACTTTCCAGGTCCCGCACGAACCCTGTTTCAGTCAAGGTACAAGATTAGCATTGTCAAAAATGAGGGTGGTGCCCACTAAACAAAACACCACGATTGTATGGCCTAATTTAGGTTTTCATTGTGTTGCGTTAGTTGGGGCTTTGTAGTCCACGACCCCACTAGTTCGTATAACCCTGCATCTGTGCGTGCAACGGATAACACCCTCATTTTTGAGAATGCTAATTTTTCACCTTGACTGAAAGTAAAAATTCGCCGGATTTTAACCGGCTGTGGTAGAAGGCTGAGCTCTTCAGATTCTTAACTCCATCCAAAGATTGGTTAACCTGCAAAATTTGGGAAAGATCCGATGAACAGTTCATGAGATATTTACGTTCAAAATTGACATCTGAAAATTCGGGGCCGTTGATTTCGGAACGGCATAACTTGAGGCTATAGAAGGAAAGCAGGCTAGGACTTGTCAAAACAAACTCTTAACAAATAATAATAATCGTGCCAAAAAATCTTTTGATTCGGTTGAAAATTGACAGAATGGCGGCCATTTGAAATTATTCAAAAACTTGAAACAAGGCCAGGCGGTCCCCAAATCGAAATTTTACCCCTCCCCCAAATTTGGGGGAATCCCCAACCTGGCAACACTGACTACAAAACAAACTCGCACAGCAAGCACTCCGTGTCCTAACCACTAGACCAACTATCTGCTGGCTTCAGCAAATTGCCGTTACGTCATGTATTCTGTCTGTTTCAGCTGTTTGCATTCTGCCTGAATTTTTGTACTTTTTGACTGAGGGCTTCAGGGTTCCAGAAAGCCCCAGAATCCGGCTGGGGGCTTTGTTCCAACCCCCGAAACCCCCTAACTACATGTATGGGTTCAAAACCTAAAATCCTCTTAAATCGGGAAAAAACCCCAAACTTCCCCTAAAAATACGAACTTCCCCTAAAAATCCCCACAGAAGGCAAATCAATGTTTTTGCTCCTAAACCTTAACTATCCATGTTTAGTGAAAAGGCAGTAAAATTATTGCTACTGTGAGCAACTTCTTCCAATAAACTAAACGATTCCCAAAGTAATCTTTGAAATTTCCACTTGTTTTCAGTGAAAACTGAAGTTTCTTGTCAATCGACAAAGCAAACCCAACACATTGACGAAACCTACATGCTCCTTCTTCGAGCTACAACATGCTACACACCCTTTGACAAACGTTTGTGCAATTTCCCTAAAAAATCAATTCATGTAACTCAATGGACAATATTTCAGACAACGTTTTGCTGATTAAAGTTTCTTAAATTTTAAAATTTTTTATGCCAAAAACACTTTTGAGTCAGATTGAGTTCGCCCTAAAAACCCCCTAAATTCTAAAAAGTATCCCCAAACTTTCCCCCGAATCCTCAAATCCAAATTTTACCCCTCCCCAAATTTGGGGGAATCCCCAACCTGGCAACACTGATTACAAAACAAGCATGCACAGCAAGCAGTCGGAGTCCTAACCACTAGATCAACTATCTGCTGGCTTCAGCAAACTGCCAAACTGCCGCTACCTCACTTATTCTGATCGTTTCAGCTGTTTGCATTCTGCTGAGTGGCGGTAGATCTATAGAAGCAGATAGGACAATAGAATTGTACTACCCCGACTATCCTGAGAGGAACAGACCACTCAACGTTAAACTGCCTCAGATGAGAGAGTTGCACACTTCCGAGTGGTTGAACGGACTTGTCTATATTATCGGAGGAGCTGACAATATGAAAAGTGTGATCACTTTTGACCCCATAACCAATCAATTCTCCAACCTACCTGACATGCTACAAGCTCGACAGGAACACAGCAGCACAGTTCTGGATGGCGCGATCTATGTATGTGGTGGAAATTATCGGTCCGATGAGTTAGATTCATGCGAGTACTTCTACCAGAACAAATGGGAGCCCATCGCCCACATGTCAACTGGGAGAACTGCACTAGCATTAGTAACACTTAAAGGAGACATCTACGCCATTGGAGGTGGGGGCCCCTATGAGCAAATACTGAGCTCAGTGGAGAGATACTCTGTTCACTCAGACTCCTGGACACCGGTGACCCCAATGAACGTAAAACGAATAGGCGTCTCAGCTGCAGTGCTCAACGAACAAATCTATGTCTGTGGAGGAGGACAAACTAAAAGGTCCTGCGAGCGCTATGACCCACTCACCAAACATTGGACTCGAATTGCACCAACGCATCAGACACGAGCTCGATTCAGTTTGTTGTCAGATGGCAATGGCACTCGCCTGTTTGCTGTTGCTGGAGGAGAGTTTGACGCACCAGAAACAGTGGAGGTGTACAACGCAAAGACTAATGAATGGACTTTGCTCGAAAAAAAACTCAAAGTCCGTAGAGAATGGAGTTCAGCTGTGATCATCAGTCAGTGAACATTTGTTTTAAGCACTGCTCAACTTATCCACGAGTTATTGTTCCTTCTCACCAAGATTATTCCACTTTTTTCTAAGTTGTGATTAGTTTAGAAATAAGTGCATAATCAGTGTGCTATTCTAGTATGTTTTGGGTCAATAAAAGTTATGCCAGGCATAACAGATGGGCTATTAGATGAGCACCAGTAATGTAAAAAAAAGTTTATTTAAGCCTGTCTCAAATGCGCATTCCATGATTGGGTGATATGACTTTTCAGTGTGTAACACATAGTTGGGTTCGCTCTGACGCGTTAGCGATGGCAAGAATTTGTTGTAGTAACATACACGAGCGCGACACAGGCCGAGACTAAACAACATATACGTCTATCTGAGTTGGGTATAGACGGTACGTGTGACCCTAACACGTAAGTAATATAAATTAACATATGACTCGGCGTGCATACGTAAAATGCCATGGCACACACTCACCCACCTTAGTACATACACAACATCACTCACCTTCGGAAAAGACTACAGAATAGAATGACCAGTCGCACTGCTGCCCTTACAAGAAATCGTGGATAGATCTGGGCAATTTGGGAGCAGTGTGGTGCACTTTTTATCTAGGTAACTAGGTAATTAGGTATACCTAGTATTACCTAGTTAATATTCGGGAAAAGTAGCTAGATTTACTTTACCTAGTTGCTGGTTACTCTATTTTACCTAGTTTTACTTTACCTAGTTTTAAATCCACATAACTAGGTACTTCTAGGTAGAACAAGTTTACCTAGTTTTATGTTTTCAGTTTTACGTGGCTTTTTCGGTCAGCAAACCTTCAAATTTCCGGCTTTCCCACAATTACAGTGGCCCAGAGAATGAATTTCCGACTTATTTGATCAATGAAACACAAATATTTGCTTGAAATGTGTCAAATTTCGTAAATTTTAACTCCACTAACTTCATATTGAACCAAAAATAATATTTTGACTTGATTTCGAGCGTTTTAGGTTTACCTAGTATTACCTAGTTTTTCTGAGCTTTACCTAGTATTACTTTACCTAGTTTCTTAGCTGAGAACTTTACCTAGTATTACTTTACCTAGTTTTTTAGGTGACAACTTTACCCAGTATTACTTTACCTAGTTTCAAATTTTCAAAATGCACCACACTGTTTGGGAGGCGGTGTTGGGCATTAGACACGCTCAAAGATCGAAAACATCGCAATTAATTCGGTTAAAAATCGCAAAAAATCGCTAATTTAGGCTGAAATACAGCTAAAAGTGTTGTTTTATGGGCGATTTTGGCAATTTTTGTGTCTGAAATTGCAGAAAATCGCTAAAATTTCCTCAAAAAATCACTTGCCAGGAAAATCGGAGGGGGGTCGGAAAAAATGTATCGGGGGGTTCCCGTCCGAGGATCTGGCCTAAGTCGGGTGGGGGCAGACCCCCCCCCCCCAGAACCCCTGTTACATGTATGAGAACTACAGCTTTTTAGCACGTTTTTTTCTAAAGCTGTGAGTAGTGCCACTTGAGAAATACTGTCTGTCAAGAATTAGGACGTCAATAACTCCAGAAACAGAAGGAATTCAGCCGATTCGGAGTGCATATTCGGAATCAGCGGGTCAATCTGCATCAGAATGACTGGTACGCTTTTGATTCCGAGCCAAAAAAATGTTTTTTTCCACTGTCATCAAATCGCAAAACACTCCGCTCCTGGCACCCGAAAATTCGATCCAAAATGTTTTAATTTTGTTTGGCGTTTTGTGTTGCATCTTTGTTTAAAATATTACGCGGACGTAAGTGGCGTGAGTGAATGGTGATCATTTGAGTGGAGATGGTCAGAGCTTCAAAAATTGACCAAAAACTGGCTGCCGAGCCGACCCAACTTTGAGGGGGTGTAGCATACATGATGGGCCGCGGGCGGGGTAAGGGGGTTTACTCTCCTCCCTCGCCGGCCCATACCCCACTCGGCCGGTCATACCCTCCTCCCCGACCGCCCTCCCGGAGGGAGAAAATTTTCGCTTATTTGATGCAAAATACGCGTTTTTTGGACTTTTTTCGGGGGAGGTGTCCAGACTGCAGACCCCATCCGGATTTTTCCGGCCCATGTATGGGGTGTAGCTCCGGTTCTAGGGGGCCACTGATGTTCGAACATGCACCGTTGGTGTTCGTTTGACATATATTTTAACATATTTCTATAACAGCCGGATCCGCGAAAAAAAGTTGCTTGGACATAGACACCTTCCCTTATATGTAGGTAAGTTGACTTCCTCGCAAAATGCATGTTAGGTAATATCGAAAGGTCTACCACGCTTGCGCTCTTACAAGATTACATAAAACACGCCTTAGTACAGTCAGCCAGGTTTAGGCCAGTAGCAGGAGTAGCCTTGTATCTAAAGAACCTAAATAAAAAAAATAAAAAAAATAAAAAAAAAAAAAAAAAAAAAAGAAAAAATAGAACAAACAAAAATCAAACAAAAAAAAACAAAACATCACAACAACCACCCACAAAACAAAACCAAATTTAACTATAACTATTAAAATTTTATTCGGCTATAGACCTGATATAAGCTACTATCTAGCTGTAGCTGAGTTCGGAAACTTTTAGACTTGTGCTAAAACACTTTCTGACTGTACAGTAGTAGTATGCAAAATTGTTTTCAACCTAATAACAAATCCTTGAGACACTGTGTTACGCTTTCGCTTCAGTTAAAGGTATGTAAATGTACTGTATACCTTTTTAGCTAAACTATACGACTATTTATTATACAGAAAGGCATTGAAAAATTCAGCATGTACCTTCATTTGCACTCAGTCTTTGTGGCACTGGAAGTTATGAATCGCCTGCTCCTCTTGCTTTTTTGTATACTTCCCCACTCCACAGGTAAAATTGGCTCTTGTAATATTTTCTTTGGTTTTACAGTTGATTTATTTTAGTTCGGGCTGCTAATGTGGGCAAACCAAGTAAGACAAAATACAGTTGTGTGTTCAAACCATAATAAATATAGATGTCAAACTTTAGAGAATTGTCACTTTCTGGACCTGCTGATCATTCGCGATGAGTCGCAGAGTATGCTCGGTAAAGGATTCAATCAAGTAAATTATTATTTTTCCACAGCTTTATGAAAACCATAGAGACCAATCTCAACCATGAAATCGTCGGTCACAGCCCCCACCGGCAGACCACAGAACCCAACACCTACAACAAAACAAACTATACCAACGGTCAAAACAACAACCCAGTAGAGCTTTTACTGCAGCAATCGCAAACTTAAAACAATTTGAATAAATCTTTTCTAAATAAAGATACATAGATAAATTCTTGATAATTGGCCTAAGCTTTTGCTTGAAACCTTAGTATAGGCGGTCGCCGGGTGTGGGGAATCCGTACCTATGTATTATTCTTGTCTCCTTTAGAGCCGACAGTTGGTGAAGGCAATACCAAGAATGCTGGGCGCTGAGTACGTGAACCAGCGGGATATCCGCCTTGGACTCATAAGATTTGGTGGCCAAGAGCGAACTGAATTCACTTTCAATGAAGTGACAATGTATTCAGAGTTCGCAGACCGGATAGAGAGTTTGAACCAATTGACTGGTCTGACCAGACCCAACAAGTCTGTCCGATTTAGCTGTTCAATTTTTAAAACAACCTACGCAATTATTTTAGAGCTTTTAAGGCGGCGCGCGATTACGTTTTCGATGAAAAGCGCGGATTGCGCGGCGAGCCATTCCCGCAAGTCATAATACTACTTTCGGACGGACGGTATGACCAAGAAAGAACTACAAACAAATTTAGAAAAACATTGTTTAGGTTTACAAAAACAGACCCAGCGCCGATTGCAAGGGAACTGGAAGAGAAATACAACACGTCTATCTTTTCGCTAGCCATCAAAGGTCAAGACGCTATCGACGTCCAGAGCTTGAGAAAAATCTGTGGCGGAGACAATTGTGTCTTCTATCCCAATCAAACAGACAAACTAATAGATAGAATAGAGCAAGTTATAAAGACTCACTGCTACGGTACGTAACGCACTACAGTATGCACGTTTTTATTCTCCATGCCTAATGTACTTTGCAGGCTGTCCAGGTGACGTATTTTTCTTGGTTGAAGCATCTGAACTGGTTTCAAGAACCGGATTGACTGAGGTACAGTTTCCTTACATACTTAGCATATGCCATTTAGGCGAACACTATAAAGTTTTTGTTCGCCTACACTAAATAGTTTTTGTCACAACAAACAGTCAGAACAGTAACAAGTGGCGAACACAATTATTTTCTGCTTAACTTAGCAATTTGTGTTCGTTGGTCTTTGCTCTTTCCAATTCCATTTCAGTGATTAAGGATTAAACGTAATTAATTGTTTCGCCTAAGTTTGCTTGTCGTCTTTGTTGCATGCAAAAAGAGTGCAGTGGGCTCTTGTGCTAGGTTGAAGTACAGCAAGCATCCACTCAGCATCCTGAACCTACAGTACCTAGGCAAGACAAATCGGCCTACAAAGAGAACATTTTTTATAAAACATTTATTCAAGGGCATGGGAGTGAATTGCAAAACAGAGCAAGCAACTGCTTTTTTACTAAAATAAAATCACTACGCAGGTTATTAGCAGAGATCTGCAAAATATACCTGTACTAACTATCTAAACCTCCTACGCTACAAATAGGCTAAATCTGATACCGGTTTGACTATACCACACATACAGCATACATGGACCTGGAAGGGAATTTTTCTGATCCAAAATAGGGTTTCAGCACTATGCCCAAACGGGATTTCAGGGACCTTTTTTGGTGTCCAAAAGTGGGTTTCAGCGACCTTTTTAAGGATCAAGACAGGGTTTTTGAGGACTAAAACTCGGGCAAAAATTCTGTCAGAAGTGCAAAAATGCCCTTTAACCCTATTTATTGCTGTAAAACGTGCAAAAAAGCTTATTTTTGCTTTAAAACGTGTAAAACCCTACTTTATTCGACATAATACATTTCAGGAACAATATTTAGAGACATTGAAACCCAAATTAGGGCTCCGAAACGCTGTTTACGCCCTTTGAAAGCCAAATTAGGGTTCCTTAACCCTACTCTGGGCCTCCAGAAACCCGAATAAGGGATCCGGAACCCAAATAAGGTTCCGAAACCCTGTTCATGGTCTCTGAAACCCTAATCGGGGCTTCTGGAACCCTGTATGTAGGTTTAGAAACCCAAAATAGGATTTCAAAAATCCCCCAGAACGCGGCTGGTGGAATTTTCTCCAAGAATCGGGCCTCGGGTAAATACCCCCCACCTATTCCCCAACCACGTGTGGTAACTGTGAGATATATAGAGATGCACACGTGCCGGGTATGCCCATTGAGGATTTTGAGAGGGCCTTATCGACGAGCCAGGCATAACATTTTTGAGAGGCGGGACGGGCCGGGCATGTAGCAGAAATTGTAGAAATTTAAAAATTAAAAGTATTAGAGATATAACTAAACTGCATTTTGCTGTTTAAAAATGCCATTTCCAAAGCTTAGCATTAAATATAGCTTTTAATTTGAAAATTTGAAACTTTTTTGAAAATTTGAAAATTGCGCGATTAATTTGAAACTTCATTCATACCAAATTTCAAAAATTTAGTAAGGCAAAGCAATATTTAAACCTGCCGGACCAGGCCGGGCCGGATTTTCGGGCGGGCCAAGCCGCACACCTTTTTCAAGCCCCTCCCCCGGACCGGACTGGGCTTAATGCCAGCTTATTTTGATGCCCGGCAAGCATGGCGGACCGGTGCACATCTGTGCTCTGTGAGTAGGTTATGCACTGAAACAGAACAGGAAGTCTCGAAAGTTTATCAAAGTCGTCTAGTTGCGCAAACAGTCCCCAGCGTTTCTCAAAATCTTCAGTGAGAAGGGATTAGCATGCTGTGCTGCAGGTATTCAACCGAGTGCTGAATGTGAGTTTGGAATTGGACATTGGAGCGACGAAGGAGCAGGTGCACGTGGCACTGAGCACCTTTTCCTACCCAACCAACACTCTTCTACACTTCAACTTTTCCGTTGGTACCAGTGTGTCTGTGATCAGGGAAAAAGTCGAACAGATCACACAAGAGTGGCCTGTAGTAGCTGGTCTGTCCGATTTGGGATGGTTTGTTTGGTTTTCTTCCTTTACACTCAGACATGTACCTAGCATTATTATCCAGGTACATATCCGTACACTTGGTTTATAGATAAGTTATCCGACTTCAAACAGTCAAACCCAAATCACCAGTACGGACTTGTAGCAGGTCTGGGGTGACTGAGAGGGACTGGGGTAGTCAAGGGATTGGGTTGGGTCTGCAGGGTTTCGCCTACGAAGGGGGTTGGTTGTTTGATTGGTCGGCCTCTCCTTCATTAGACGGGGTCAACCGTATTGGCCTTTCTAGCTAGCTCACATAAATGGTTACAGGTGACGGTAGTTTAACCACTTTGGTGACCCAACCCAACTATACATGTATGTGTTTACATAATTAAGATGCAGTTTGCGAGAAAGTCAGCTTAGAGGGGACAAGTAGGGTCATTTTACAGATCTGGCTCATATCAAAATATGTTAAAATTGACCTCAATCGAAGACAAACAGTGCATGCCCGGCCACCAGCAACCCCCTGGAGCCGGAGCTACACCCCTGCAAACCAAACTACACCTAATGTCGCTACCGGAACGAAGCTACACTTCGTGATCAGCGCCTAAACGTGCATCAGGCAGACTAAGTTTGAGCAAATTTTTTTATTGGAGACCTTTGAGGGGCCAAACTCCTCCCCGAGACCCCCCTTGGATTTTGAGCAATTTCCATGGATTATGTTTGGGCAAGTATGATAAAAAGTTGAGGGTGAATTTTCGCCATTTTTGGTACATTTCGGAAAGTAACTCGCTAACCAGGTGCGATCTGGAAATGTCGGAGGGGTTAAAAGTATTTTGAAATAGCTATCGAATTGTGTGGTGTGCATAGAAATCTGTTGGTTTAGAAGTGCGCAAACGGCACGCGTGTTGTCAACAACGCGTTTGAATTTAGGTCGTTACAGGTAAAAAAATCGCCCCAAAACGGGTGACGAGCCAACTTTGGGGGTGTAGGTCCGGTTCTAGCGGGTGTTTTTCTTCAAATATGCGCTAATCGTTATCGTACGTGGTCTAGTTTATGCTCATAAAATTTTAGCCGGATCGGTGAGATGAACCCCCTTGCCCCCAGCCCATCATACTTAAGCTGACTTTCTCGCGAAATGCATGTTAAATACTGCATCTTACTAACTAGGGGTATACGATTGGCCCGACAGGTCTTGACCAGCCAATCCAAGTGTGGAGTTCGCGGAGATCAACCGTCAATCCAGTTTCTCGTAATTTTCGCACAAGGATTGTAAGTTGAAGCTGGTAGTCTAGAAACAGTCAACCTAACAATCAGGTTTCAGCCAAGACACCAAGTATCCGTCGACGCAGTACCCGCGCGACTGGCCGGACCCGGTGAAAGAGGCCGAACTGTTGCGCAAAGAACTGCCAGACTTGGTGGTGCTCGCGGTGGCAGTGCCTCCGGATGCCGCCAATCCGTCAAAAAATAGCTCAGACGTCTGTCGGAAAGAAGCGTTCAAAGTAATCGGCTCATTTGAGATCATGAACAAAACTCTGATCCAAGTCACCGGCTCCAAGGACAACGTCTACTGCTTCGATAATTCATACAAAGTGGGGTTGCGCATACAGAACTTGGTCAACAGCATGCCCAACTGTGTGCCGCCTCTGCCTGGTAAGCAACCCTGCCAATATAATTAGGGGAGCGGCTAGGAAATTATTATGAACTATAATCGTGGGTAGGAGATTCGAAAATTGCCAAAAAATACCATTACATACCGTTGTTGCACGCCCCAAAGCAAAGTGTCATGTGAGTGAGTGTATGTACAACGTACATATTGCATGATTTAATCATACATGTACTAGGGTGGTTTGGGGGTTACCCCTGCTGGAAAGACCAACCCCTCCTCCGAGACAGGTTAAGGGACCCCCGGATTTGGCGTTTCCTCTGCTGATATTTAAGAGAAATCGGGTTTTTTGGAAGCCTTTTTTGCCATTTGTTGCTTATTTTTAGCTCTAAAACGCTATTTGGCAGCTTAAAATAGCGATTTGTAGCGTCCTTACTGAAACTTAAACGCATTTTCAGCCGTTTTAGAGCTTTTTGAAATTTTCGACCCCCTTGGGCAAACCCGGCTCGACCCCCCCCCCACCTGAGGAAACCCCCTGCCCCCTCCCCCAGGTCGGCCCGGAGTTGTTACTTATGTGTACGAGCCTGTATGTACATGTTCCCTGTTTGTGTGTCCGCCGGCTCTGTCAGTGTCTATCGATCTGTTTGCATGCGGAGCACACTGCTTTTTGTCTCCGTCAGCTGTCAATCATGTGCGAGGGGTGTTCGCCCCGCCCTATTATGTATGTTTGTGCAACACACGGCCAAACGCGAGGAGAGCGCTGTGTTAGACTTTCCACTTTCTCTCCGCGTGACTGCCTTGCGGTTGGCCTAGAATTTCTCTCTTGTGTGCCGCACGTGTGTTAGCCAGCATTTTGCTTTTAAGCTGGCAGTGTTTCTTCTACTGTGCCGTTGAGTAAAGACCTTACTGTTGTTGCGTCGACTTCAGCACTGTGACACTCGGTAGGACAAGAAGCATGACACGGAGGACACGGAGGACAACAGAGGAACAAAAGAGGCACAGACAGAACAGTGGCGAAGCAAGTTCGATCTGAAGCCACGCCGGCCTACCACTACCAACAAGTGAGTCTGTCTCCTAAAAAACGTCTTGATACTGAGGGAGGAACGTCGCATAACTGGATATCGTGTGTGTTGTTCGTTCGCTGCAGAGGTAGGAACGTCGCGCAATCGCATATCGTGTGTGTCGTTCTGCTGCCGAGGGTGGATAATCGTGTGTCTCGTTTCACTGCCGAGGGAGGAGAATCGTTTGTCTCATTTCGCCACCAAGGGAGGATAATCTTGTGTCTTGTTTCGCTCCTGAGGGTGGAGCCTTGTGCCCAGTTGCTATACTGATGGCACAACCAGGACCCAGCAAGCTCCACCTACCTCCACCTGATCGGTACTGGACCGATCCAGGGCAGCCACCAGTGCTGATCTGGCCGTTATGGGAGCGACTGTTCACTGATTTCCTCACAGGCATCGATGAAACCAGACCAGCAGGCGGGGAAGGTGAGCGATCAGGAGAAAAAGAAGTTTCTGATGTCCTACATTGGAGCCGCAGCACTAGCACAGTTTTCCAGTCAGAGGGAGTTCACTGATGACCAGACTACCTACGCGGATTTCCTAGTAGCTGCCAGGAGGATATTCCATCGCCCTACCAATGCAGTCAGAGCTCACTTTGACTTTCTGCAAAGGTCGCAACACTCTGGTGAACCAATCGCTGACTATCTGAGGGAGCTATGCCTGCTGATCCAACAGTGTAGCTTTCCAGTCACTGAGGGTGTCATCACTGAGGGAGACTTGACAGAATACATGTTGGCCATTCAGTTGGTCAAAGGGCTGAGCTGCCGTGATACGCAAGAGAAGTTTGCACTGCGCCCGTTTTGGAATGATGAATAGCCGTGTAGACGGCGCGATCACAGTAGGAGATAACGGCAGAGGTAAGTTGATAGGCCGGACAATTGTAGGTTAAACTACAATTGTACGGCAGAGATGAAAGTAAAGTTGGGGTGCCGGCTAGTTGACTAGCCGGGCGAAGAGGTAGTGTGATTGTAGATTGGCCGGGCGATGACGCGCGGCAAGAGGTCGTAGATTGCACCGGGCGATTAGCACGGCGCTGCCAGCAATGATGCAAGGCGAAGAGGTGTCGGAAGAGCGTCGACACAACGTTAATTAACGACGATGACGTCGGGTTGTAGCGTGCAATAAAAGTGCAAGGAAACAGATTCACGCTGTCTGATAACAGTTCTTCACAATAGCAGTCGGTGTAGCATAAACTTTACTAACACGGACACTAATGGGAACAATTAATAATGCAGGTGAGCTGTTAACCGACCGCACGGAGCTAGCGCCATTTTAACAACAGCGAAAAGAGAGTCAAGATGGCGGGCGCCTCTCAAAATGGCGGCGGACACGCTAGTCGTTTGCTTGGAATGGCTTGTCTCCCAATACGCACGGCAACGCCAAATTGTAGTGGCCGAAGGTGATAGAAACAGTAACTGTGCAGTGCCCCCTTCTTGGCTGCGAGCTCCTGCGAGCAGGGGTGTCCTGTAGTTGGATTGGTGCTGTGGTTGGTCGTCCTGAAGCTATTGAACAGTCCAGTCTAAGCAAAGAAATACATGGCTGCATAACAGACAAGAAAGTATAGAACAGATAAGATGTACACTACTCGACCGAATACATCAAGCACACGAACTAGTATAACGACAAAAGAGCACATGGCCATTACTTCACTATATACAAGGCATAATCGGCGGCAATTTAGATACAGGGCATAGTCGGCGGCAATTTAAAGTTACCCTTGGCCGCTGCGAGCGGCACACTGACGGCAGGTGGTGATTTGCGTCATCAAGTCCTGTGACATGTCTGGCCAGTAAGACTGGGACATCGATTTGTTGTAGCAGAATTGACTGGATTCGGCCGAACTGTGGTGGTCACACAATAGTCGGCGGCGCAGTGCGGTGGGTATGCCCCACAACGAATCTCCGACAGCCACAAACTTAGGATGGTCGGCCGTCACCCAGCGAGCTGACTCTTCTTCGGTAAGCAGAGGGTTGTCAGACCAGGCCCCCTTCTTAGCTGGCTGGTCCTTCTGTGTCACTCGTTGGTCAACCGGGCCCTTAATGACCTGGTCATAGTTGGGCTTATCCGGCGTTTTTGGAGGCTCAGTACGCCGAAAATCCTGATGTTGCAATGTAGAAGGTTGCGGCTCCAAGTAATGATGAACCGAATGGTCTGTAGACAATTCAGCAGCACAACTGATGACAGTTGTGACTGAATTCGGTGGCAAAGTGACTGAACTATTGGCCACCAACGAAACATCTTGAGCATCGCAGACAACATTATTGGCTTGCGCTAGCACAGTGACTACATCAGCAGTAGCCAATTCTTCATCCATCACTTTGTCTGACCAGTCATCAAATTCTGTGGTGAGATCGACTGGTTTGTCTGGCACAACAGCAGGACTGCGCACTTTGTCATAGAAGCGTTTAGCGCGCAGATACTCCTTTGTACTCTGAGCTTTCTCGCGCTTGGGTTCGTGTTTTCTGGCCCACTCTCGCCAGTTCTTCGCTGACCAGCGTTGAAAACCGACAGGCCAACGAAGCACACCACCTTTAGTGTATTTTTGCAAAGGTGGTTGTACTGTCGACTTGACCATGTTGACGTAGTGGCCACTTTGTTTGTTGCGCTTGCGGTCACGGTTACCGCTAGCAGTACCGTCAAAGCAGTCGTAGTAGTCAGAATGACTGTGGTCATTTCGCTCCAAGTCAATCGAACGCTCCAGCCTCAACAACATCTTGCGGGCTAAGTAGAAATCATTGTTTGCCCGACCGATGATGTCATGTTCCTCAGCTTTGGCCCGCAGATCTGCACGCAAGCCATGGATTAGCGTTATGACTAAGAACTGCTCATTCTGTGGAATCACCAAACGACTCAGAACGGATGGTGAGGAGGAACAAGACGGTGACGTAAGTGGTTCAATTTTAAGTTTATTCAGTAGCATACAGTGTGTGAAAGGTAACCTAAGAGTATCTTCTGATGAGCCCCGCTCTTAGGTGATTGAATTGAGTCAAGATACAGGGGCGAAAC
The DNA here is from genome assembly GCA_030248155.1 of Sabatieria punctata. Classification (NCBI taxonomy): domain Eukaryota; kingdom Metazoa; phylum Nematoda; class Chromadorea; order Araeolaimida; family Comesomatidae; genus Sabatieria; species Sabatieria punctata. The sequence goes on along the minus strand of JASANB010002017.1, from coordinate 35,884 downwards.
TCAATTTGATCATTATAATTTCGTGTCAGATTTTATTGTTTTCGCTTTTCCTTCCTTTTTCAAATTATCAAGCAACTTTTTTTCGCGTATCCGGCTGGTATCCAAATATGTTCAAATAGATGTCAAACGAACGCCAACACCAAATGTTCGAAAATCAGTGACCCTCTAGAACTGGAGCTACACCCCGCTCAAAGTTGGGTCCTCAGCCACTTTTTGGCCAATTTTTTGTCTCTGACAGTATTCGCTTAAACGCTACCGTTCACTCGTTTCTCTAGATACAGAATTGGTCTGCACATAGTTCGATAGCTCTAAGGATGGCCTTTCTGGCGCCGCACTCCACGCTTCCGGAACACGACTAGTGAGATATTGGATAGAAATTAGAAACTGAAATATTTCCGAAAAGTACCACCTCATTTTTTCCGAAAAATAGTTATAACTTCTGCCAGATATGCGTCGTCCGCCCAATATTTTAAACAAAGATGCAACACTAAAGACCAAACAAATTTTACATAGTTCAGATCCAAGTTGTGGGTTCGGGGAGTTATGGTGTTTAGCGATTTGAAGACAATCGAAAAAAATTTTTGCTCAGAATCAAAAACAAACCAGTCATTCGGATGCAGGTTGACCCGCTGATTCCGAATATGTACTCGGATCGGCTGGATTCCTTCTGGTTTGGGAGTTGATGACCTCTAAATTCTTGACAGACAGTATTTCTCGAGTGGAACCCCTCATTAGCATGAGTAAAAAGCGTGCTGAAAATTCTTATGCAGTTTTTGCTTCTGATTCCGAAAATAGCTACATGTTTTCTCTGCGAAGCCGATTTTGGAAGACATGGCCAATTTAAGGATTTGCGAGGGAAATGTCTGAACATAGCAGTTTGGAAGGTGACTCAGTTCAGATATATGTAGGAGACAGACCCCATGCAATTTGCTTCATCTAATGCAGTTTTTCACGCTGATTCTGAAAATGAGAGCCGTTTTTCAATATGACCGCTCCCACATGAGTTATTGCCTGCTGGTGCCTGTCATTCACATCATAAGTGACTGAACAAGGAAATGCATTAAATGGCTCCTAATAGGTGTAGTTTTCTTAGTTTATTCAGAATATGACGATATTTTTGCGCTACAACCTCCCGGTCGTGAGTTATGGCCTTCTAAAGTTTTTATCAACATCCATGGTTTCTGGAGGGGTAGTACTGAAATAGACAATAATTGTTCCTGAAATAACTTTAAACGGAACCATGTATCAGTAAATATTTTGCTACTTTGAGCCGCTGATTTAAAAAATTACCCTAGTTTTATTCTAGGAGAACCCAATTTTGTGATACAACCCTGCACAGTTACCACACAACAATATGACTGAATCCCAAAATCCAGAGCCTGAAGAAGAGAGGTAAGGTCATTTTTTAAATCAACGGCTCAAAATAGGCCAGGTATACTATTTACTGATACATGATTCACTTTAAAAGTGCAGGAACAATGATTGTCTATTTCAAGATGACCCCTCGAGAACCCATGGATGTGTTCATAAAACTTTAGAAGGCCGAGTGGTTGTACCGCAAAGATAGCATCATATTCTGAATAAACTAAGAAAACTACACCTATTAGGAGCCATTTAATGCATTTCCTTGTTCAGTCACTATAATGTGAATGACAGGCACCAGCAGGCAATAACTCATGTGGGAGGGGAGCGGTCATATTGAAAAACGGCTCTCATTTTCAGAATCAGCGTGAAAAACTGCATTAGATGAAGCAAATTGCATGGGGTCTGTCTCCTACATATATCTGAACTGAGTCACCTTCCAAACTGCTATGGCACACTTCAGACATTTCCCTCGCAAATCCTTAAATTGGCCGTATCTTCCAAAATCGGCTTCGCAGAGAAAACATGTAGCTATTTTCGGAATCAGCAGCAAAAACTGCATAAGAAAATCAGCTTTTCAGCACGCTTTTTACTCATGCTAATGAGGGGTTCCACTCGAGAAATACATGTACTGTCTGTCAAGAATTTGGAGGTCAATAACTCCCAAACCAGAAGGAATCCAGCCGATCGGAGTACATATTCGGAATCAGCGGGTCAACCTGCATCCGAATGACTGGTTTGTTTTTGATTCTGAGCAAAAATTTTTTTTCGATTGTCTTCAAATCGCTAAACACCCCCCCCCCCCCCGAACCCACAACTTCGATCCGAATTATGTTAATTTTGTTTGGTCTTTATTGTTGCATCTTTGTTTAAAATATTTGGGCGGACGACGCATATCTGGCAGAGCCGGTGTTCCATTAAAAAATCCTATCGTTAGAAAATCCTATATAGGATTTTTTAACAGAACTAGCGCCGTGAAATATTCCTATTGCCGTTAAATAATCCTACTTTTGAATTATCTAAGAAATCAAGTTTACCAATTGAAATCGTTTGGCCGTAATAAACTGGCAATGCCTGGGAAACTTCAAATCATCTGATGTAAAGACCCCAGGGCCCTGGTTCACCATTTTACAAACTATTACAAACAAATCATCTCAAATACATACACAAGTTACAAACAGTTAGTAAATTTAATGAATAGTAGAATAAAAATCCACTAGTAAAATATCAGTAGCAGGAACAATGTAAATTGACAAAGAGTTATTTTCGTGGCAGGACCACACACTACAGTACCCGAATAGCTTCAGAAAGGCCTGAGATCGATTCAAAACACTTAAAAGGTACATTTTTAACCACAGTGGAAGGCTTAAACTTACTATATACAACCAGGGGGGACCCAACTACAGTACGTGAAATCTCGAAATATGTGCCGGGCCACTTCCGGTGACCGACATTAAAATATCGACAAGCGGCTTGGTGCGTTGTGTAGCTGAGACAATGGGCTTTCTAATAGTGTGCACCACTTCAGTATGCTCCAGTTTTTGACGAAAATATTTAGCGTTTTTCGCGGTTGAAAGTTATTCAAAAAATTGCTAATTACATAAACGGTCATAACTTTTGACCAGAAAGAGCTAGACATATACTGATCACAGCGCATGAAAGAGCTTGTCGAGTACAATATTATAGATGCCATGAGAATCCAGATTAATCGATTCTAGCCTGAGCAGTAGCGTGCCAAACATGACCATAATTTTTGGGCTCAATTTTCGCATTTGTCGTGCTTTCCAAGACCACAGACAGCGAAACAGTGTTCTAATTGAGTCGTAAGGCCCATCAATAGAAGCAACTTGCTGCGCTGAGTTCAAAAATGCTACTCAAACATAAATTGGAGGATTCGTATCAATGTTACTGACCGAAGTTATAAACGGCTATTTCCAACCCTTCCTGAGCCTAATGTTTGCAGCCATTTTTTTCACAAATAGAACATCGAAAATCGAAATTCTGAACGAACATTCTGATGTAGAACGACGAGACGAATCGATTGGTATGAGAAAGGTCCTTCTACGACCACGTTTTCCTGGTGAACAGTAGACATGAATGAATGTCACTCTGATTTACTCTACAAAGATGGCCTGTTTATAGTAGGAATTCATGGTCTTCCTCATCGTCCAGTGATCCCAGATGGATCGCTGAGCTACCAATCGATGCATAACGGTCTGTTGAAAGTGGAAATATACACTGTGCAAGTGGAAATATAGGAGTGGTCAGATTTTCACCTTTGTCAGCAAGACATTCTGAGTCAATTCAGGACGAAATAACGGTCGAAAATTAAGAGTCGGTCTCTGAACCGATCGAGTCTCAGTATTCAGACCCCAAAATTGAAACTTTGGGCTAGAGAGCTGTAAGTTGGTACACTAATACACACTTATGAGTTGTCCTTCGGCCCCAAAGGATTAGTGGATTTGACGCTCCAATCCCGAGATACAGCCTTCTGAATATCGGCCCGCTTAACTATGGGTCCAAAATTTCAAACTCGAATTTCTAACCTACCAGCTGGAGTTGGAAGATAAAAATTTGGGGTTTTGCGTAACTTTTGGAGTACTTTAAGATTCTGCAGTCCAATTTTTTTTTGGAAGAAAAAAAAATTTTTTTCGACCTATTTGGCGGGCCATAACTCGGCTGGAATCCCCCTAGAGGCGCTTTTTTATTTCATAACTTTGTAGCGCTTTTTATAACCTCTATTTTGGTATAGAATGTGGTACGATTGCTGGTGGCCAATCCAGTGAAAATTGGCCTCAAATGTCACGAACTCGAAAAATTCGCATGTTTCACCATAGACATAATTTTCCAAATCGAATTTCTGACTTAATAAACGGAGTTGAGCTTTGAAAATGTGGGTTTCCAGAGTACTTTCAGTGTGCTTTCTTAATATTTAGTGGATTTAGAATTTCGAGGAAATAAGTTTTTTGGCAGGCCATAACTCGGCTGGAACCCCCCTAGAGGCGCTTTTTTATTTCATAACTTTGTAGCGCTTTTTATAAGCTTCTTTTTGGTATAGAATATGCCTCGATTGCTCGTGGCCAATTCGGTGAAAATTGGCCTCAAAATGTTGAGAACTCATAAAAATTTGGCCTTCCAAATGAGGGAATTTTTCGAGTTTGTAACCTATGAGGCCAATTTTCACTGGATTGGCGAAGAGCAATCGTACCATATTCAATACCAAAATGAAGCTTATAAAAAGCGCTGCAAAGTTATGAAATAAAAAAGCGCCTCTATGGGGTTCCAGCCGAGTTATGGCCCGCCAAAGAGGTCGAAAAAACTTTTTTACTCGAAATTCTAAATCCACTAAATATTAAGAAAGCACACTGAATGAAAGTACTCTGGAAACCCAAATTTTCAAAGCTCAACTCCGTTTATTAAGTCAGAAATTCGATTTGGAAAATTATGTCTATGGTGAAACATGCGAATTTTTCGAGTTCGTGACATTTGAGGCCAATTTTCACTGGATTGGCCACCAGCAATCGTACCATATTCTATACCAAAATAGAGGTTATAAAAAGCGCTACAAAGTTATGAAATAAAAAAGCGCCTCTAGGGGGGGGTTCCAGCCGAGTTATGGCCCGCCAAATAGGTAGAAAAAAATTTTTTTTCTTCCAAAACAAAATTGGACTGCAGAATCTTAAAGTACTCCAAAAGTTACGCAAAACCCCAAATTTTTATCTTCCAACTCCAGCTGGTAGGTTAGAAATTCGAGTTTGAAATTTTGGACCCATAGTTAAGTGGGCCGATTTTCAGAAGGCTGTATCTTTTTGTTATGTCTAATTTCAGCTCTGCTAACTTTTTCTTGATCTTTCTCAAATCAGGTATAAATGGTTTGCGACTGAAAATCCATAGCATCTGCAGGTTTGCTTTGCCTCTATTGAACGGAATGCATGCCCAACGCACTAGGTAGGTCTCATAGTCGGTGCCGATTATTAAAAAGGGCAACCGGGTATTTTGCGTTGGATCGACTTTAACCTAAACATTAAAAGTTCATTTATCTCACGTATTGTAATTAAGGTATAAACTGACAGAAAAATTTGCAACATTGAGGTCCTGCAAGAAAGCGTCAGCTTCAGTTGTTTGTGTCACTCCGTTGGCTTGAACACGCGATCGTCGAACCAAAACCTCGCTTGAGCTACCTTTAGGCGAATAATCTTCGCTGATGCACCGATCTGAAGGACTTTCCCTTGGTGACGGATATTTTTCAATTTCGTACCATCTTCCGAAGTACTTATTCAGGTCGAAATTAGTAACTACCTGAAATCATAGAGTCATTTTATATAAAACCGGTTCGATAGACGGCACACGACCAAATCTTACCCCTAGTTTTTATTGGCTCTTTTGAAAGTCCTATACAAGATTTGTTTAAAACCGAAGTATTTCCGGGATTTACCCACTACTACTGGGTTAGAAAAAAGAAGTCTATGCGCAAGGCCGGTCACCGGGCGCAATGCTTCGGCACTCCTCTTGGAAAAGCGACAAGATGGTGTCAGGGCCACCCGCATACGTTTTTATCATTTAAGGGCAATTTTCCTTTATACATGCTCCGGAAAATAGGTCTTTACAAACCAGTCACCTACGTGTACGTATGTACACTACTCTACTAGCCTCCGCACATCAAAAAAATTTCCACTCTCACTTTGATCGTAGGACATGCCCCAGGGAAAACAGCAGCAAAGGAGAGATCACAAGCAAAGAGTGCAGCCACGACAATCGTAAATTCGGTCAGTTTGCAGAGCTTCATATTCAAAGGACGAAGGTTTGTTCTTGGTGTGCTCTTTCTTTCAAGCAACTGCGCTACTGCGATTAAATGCCAGGCAGACAGACGACAGTATCTGACACTGATTGATGCATGCGAGCACAAAGTGCATTCATTATCTCGGATGATCAAGCATTTGTAAGCCTCTGCTGAAGCGGCATTCAAAACTTTACACATGGACACTAAAGCTAATACTACTTTACATCTTTACATAGCAGAAAAATACAACCGGCCTATAATTTTGACCGACCAAAATAAATGTACAGTATGTGGTATTGGGTTCTTTGGTATTGTTCGACTCTCCTTAGCACAACATTAGTTAAAATTTATTCTCTTATCTATAGAGTGTGCTCAGAACTGCTGGTAAACCCGTTGACGGTATGTTTCAAAATGTTCGACGACCTATAAAAGCACCGATTAGAAGAGAGTTTTAAGCCGGCCAGCCGTTTACGAGAGTGCATTGCTGCTTATCGCATGGTGTTGTGTAAACGCGGAGCCTCCGTCTTAGGTATCCTTGTGATCAACCGGGCTGCCGATGAGACGTGCTCCGCACCTCTCTCGCTGCAATATCTCGTATACCTTCTAGACACCGGCAATAGTTTTTGATTCTCAAACTTTTGAATGTAGCAAAGAATATCTTGTTTATTATGATTTCAAAGCCGTGTCTTTTGTTGGCCATAAATAGACCGCCTGGCCTTTTTTCGAGTTTTCTGAATAATTTTCAAATGGCCGCCATTCTGTCAATTTTCAACTTTATATGGGCTTAAGAACCTGAAGAACTCAGCTTTCTAACAGAACCGGTTAAAATCTGGCAGATGTTTGCTTTCAGTCAAGGTGAAAAATTAGCATTGTCGAAAATGAGGGTGGTGCCCTCAAAACATAAACCACGGTTGTATGGCCTAATTAATGTTAAATTAAGGTAAGTTAAAAATTAATTATTTCTGAGCCAGTTTGTTAGTACTATAGATAGCTGCTACTACGTACATTACACAGTACATGTACATGTATTATCTGGTCAGGGAGTCCCTAAAATATCCCGGGGTCATTGGAATTGGCCTTTCCAGCCAGGCCGTTGCACCAACGCCCCACTGAATGACTTTCGTTATTCTTGTCTCGTTTACATCACTACTTTTAAACGCCAGTCTCTTTCTAGCGCCGTTGGTGGCGCCGGAGACTGCACGTAGTGTAATTTAGTATGTAAATGGCACCATATAGCGAGAGGCAGTCAGCAAATTGAAAAACTGCGAAGCCGCCTGGTTAGTCAGCGGCAGCGTACATATCCAGCGGTTGGATCGAGTCGCTATTGCCTGCGTCCAATCGATTTTCGGCATCCCAACAAAACTCAGTTAGTCCTTATTTCTCCGAGATGTGTGTGTAAACACGGGTTAGGAAGAAGAACCCCAGCTATGGGTCAGTTGGCCACTTTGTTGTGGAAGGACTTTATTTGGTGCGCCAGACACCCAATTAAGACTGCGTTCTTCTACTTACTACCTCTACTCTGCAGCTGCTTCATGTTTCTAACGCTTGCCTTGCAAGATAGTCAGACGCCTGACTGCGACTATGAATCTTTCGCTCTCCCACCCTCGCACCCTATGTACGTTCTTTCTTCCCTAGCTTGCGACCGCGATAAACGGTGCGCAAATCAGCAGGACGACTATCAGCCGTTCTATCGAGTCTTCGAAGAATTCTATAGCCGACACAAGAACAACAAATCGGCTATGATTTGTCCGGGCTTGGCGAGAGAAGATTTCAATCGCAGTATCTTCGGTGTGCTCAAACCGTGCAAACTGGAGAGAGATTCAAACACTGCTTATGATGATTACACAACTTTGGATCTCATTTATACGGGTCATATACTCTACTATCCCAAAAACGAGCAGACCGAAAAGATAACTAAATTAATGGCGGACAAAATGGACTTTTTTATTGATGAAATTAAAATGATTATGCCTGCTGGAGCGGAAAGCGCTGATGAAGAACAACAAGAGGAGATGCAAGAAAAGTTTGAGCCGGTCAAAGATCATCTGGCAGTGCGTTTGATTCAGGAATCTTCATTGGCCATTACTTGCTTTGAGAAGATTGCGAGTAGAACCTTTGCATTCTCCAACCGTTCGGAAGCTATGGCCCATGCCACATCTATGAATCTCACTGCCGCCGCCCCATGGGCTATGGTGGAGTTTAGTAAGACCGACAAGGACTTCAGGTACTGCCTATTCGTGTGAAACAATGAGGTAGGCTAAAGCCCTACATACTGTCAAGGGCTTGGTGGGAGTTTACAAGCAGAGGGTGCAACCGTTTCGGTTTTTGGGAGAACGCAGGTGCAGTCATACATGTAACAGGAGGGTCTGGGGTCTGCCCCCACCCGACTTAGGCCAGACCCCCAGATGGGACCCCCCTCCGATTTTTCTGGCAAGTAATTTTTTGAACATTTTTTGCAATTTCAAACACAAAAATTCTCAAAATCGCCCGCAAAACAGCACGTTTTAGGTGTATTTCAGCCCAAATTAGCGATTTTGACGATTTTTTGCCGAAAAATTGCGATTTTTTCGATTTTTGAGCGTTTTTTAGCGCCCAACCGCCTCAACAAATTTGGGCTCAGACCCCCAGGTTGGCGCCAGAGCCCCCCAAACCCCCTTCGGCGGATGACCTGTTACATGTATGGGTGCAGTAGTTATATAATATTGCTGGCTACAAACAATTGCGTAGTATAGGCAGCCATTTAGCACAGTGTACTAAAGTCTGTTCAAAAATCTTTGGCGCTGGGTACATCCGGCATTGTCCCGAATTTATGCGTGTTGTGAACCCCATACATGTATATATGGATCTGTTCCTCTCATCACCGAGACTACTATACTGCTCTCGAAATTTGCATATTGAACTTTAGTTAGAAGCAAGAAGCCTGACAAAAAAATCGGCTTTTTTGGCAAAGCGCCAATTTTTGTGCCGATACCAGATTCGCATTCCCCACCCTTCAGGCATCTCGAAAATACTACCACATACGGGTCTACGATCAACCCTACCAAAGTTACACTCGATTTTCTAACGCTGACAAGCGGTCAAAATTTTGTTCTCCCATAGTTAAGCACAATAATTCATTCAAGATCGAACACATGGGGGTTTTTTCCTTCCAACCAATTTCAGCTTCACGTTTCTATATTATTTCGGACATGCTGAATCCAGCGGTCACATTGGTTTTGCTCTACCACTTTGATTTCTGCTAGAAATTTGACCTCGAAGTTAGGGTGTCTTTCTGAATTTCAGAAAGGCATAGCCCAACGTATCTTGTGTGGCCCTGGTCGAAACCCCATACATGTATATATGGATCTGTTCCTCTCATCAACGAGATTACTATACTGCTCTCGAAATTTGCATATTGAACTTTAGTTAGAAGCAAGAAGCCTGACAAAAAAATCGGCTTTTTTGGCAAAGCGCCAATTTTTGTGCCGATACCAGATTCGCATTCCCCACCCTTCAGGCATCTCGAAAATACTACCACATACGGGTCTACGATCAACCCTACCAAAGTTACACTCGATTTTCTAACGTTGACAAGCGGTCAAAATTTTGTTCTCCCATAGTTAAGCACAATAATTCATTCAAGATCGAACACATGGGGGTTTTTTCCTTCCAACCAATTTCAGCTTCACGTTTCTATATTATTTCGGACATGCTGAATCCAGCGGTCACATTGGTTTTGCTCTACCACTTTGATTTCTGCTAGAAATTTGACCTCGAAGTTAGGGTGTCTTTCTGAATTTCAGAAAGGCATAGCCCAACGTATCTTGTGTGGCCCTGGTCGAAACCCCATACATGTATATATGGATCTGTTCCTCTCATCAACGAGATTACTATACTGCTCTCGAAATTTGCATATTGAACTTTAGTTAGAAGCAAGAAGCCTGACAAAAAAATCGGCTTTTTTGGCAAAGCGCCAATTTTTGTGCCGATACCAGATTCGCATTCCCCAACCTTCAGGCATCTCGAAAATACAACCATATATGGGTCTACGATCAACCCTACCAAAGTTACACTCGATTTTCTAACGCAGACAAGCAGTCAAAATTTTGCTCTCGCATAGTTAAGCACAAAAATTCATTCAAGATCGAACACATGGGGGTTTTTTCCTCGAACCAATTTCAGCTTCACGGTTCTATATTATTTTGGATATGCTGAATCCAGCGGTCACACTGGTTTTCCTCTACGACTTTGATTTTTGCTAGAAATTTGACCTCGAACTTAGGGTGTCCACCTGAATTTCAGAAAGTGTTGTTGTCTTGTCGGCATTAGAAAATCGACTGTAACTCTGGTAGAGTTGATCGCAGACCCGTACATGGTAGTATTTTCTAGATGCCTGAAGGTCAAGGAATCCGAATCTGGTGTCGGCACAAAAATTGGCGCTTTGCCAAAAAAGTCGATTTTTTTGACAGGCCCCTTTCTTCTAAGCAAAGTATCATATGCAAATTTCGAGAACAGTATAGTAATCTCGTTGATGAGAGAAACAGATCCATATATACATGTATGGGGTTTTGACCAGGGCCACACAAGATACGTTGGGCTATGCCTTTCTGAAATTCAGGTGTACACCCTAACTTCGAGGTCAAATTTCTAGCAAAAATCAAAGTCGTAGAGCAAAACCAATGTGACCGCTGGATTCAGCATGTCCGAAATAATATAGAAACGTGAAGCTGAAATTGGTTGGAAGGAAAAAACCCCCATGTGTTCGATCTTGAATGAATTATTGTGCTTAACTATGGGAGAGCAAAATTTTGACCGCTTGTTGGCGTTAGAAAATCGAGTGTAACTTTGGCAGGGTTGTTCGTAGACCCATATATGGTAGCATTTTCGAGATGCCTGATGGTTGGGGAATGCGAATCTGGTATCGGCACAAAAATTGGCGCTTTGCCAGAAAAGTCGATTTTTTTGTCAGGCTTCTTGCTTCTAACTAAAGTTCAATATGCAAATTTCGAGAACAGTATAGTAGTCTCGTTGATGAGAGGAACAGATTCATATATACATGTATGGGGTTCACACCATGCATAAATTCGGGACACTGCTGGATGTACCCAGCGCCAAAGATTTTTGAACAGACTTTAGTTTACGAAACTTGCAGGTACAAGGTGATCCCACATTTGGGGCAAAGGCACCATCGCTCGACTCTGCTGCTACAGAGTCTGGTAGAATCAGCTGCAGTGGAATTTCTGACTGGTGTTAATCCGAAAATTCATCTTGAGATGAAGCGATTTCCAAAACGATGTCACAAGAACCCTTTTGTGTTGGACAGCACAAACCAAAACATTGGAATGGCAGTCACTTTGGGTTTGATTGTTCTTGCCCAAGCGCTTGCATCTGAGATCTGTTTTGAGAAAGCCTCGGGTCTGCTTGATTTTCTTCTGATAGCCGGCGTGCCCAAATGGAAAGTCAAGCTGAGCTGGTTCATTTTTGGGTTGGTCTTCTGTCTGACCGCAATGCTTTTGGTTGCTCTGTTCTTCTATTGCATTTCCACTATTCTTCTAGATCGCACCCCCTTCTCCCTGTTCATCTTTGTCTCTCTAGTCTATGGTGTCTCTGTGTTGTTTATGTGCGCTGCCATTGCCAATCTTATGCCCACTGCTCAACGCGCAAGCATTACGGTTCTAGTTTTGCTCTTCATCTGCTATCTGGTCCCTCGTTGGGGTGTGATGATTCAGGCTGTTGGCTACACAGACATAAAAGCCATGATAGTACGGATTCTGAGCTTTTTGTTCGGTCCTATAGCTATTCAGATAATTTATGCGTACATCTATCTTGGAGAGAGGGATGCTAAACCGGTAGAGTGGAGTACTTTGTTTGAAAGTTCAGCCGAGCAAGATGATGTGCATGGAGCAGGCGAAATCATTGTTCTCATGGTCATCCAATGCTTTGTTTACTTCATCCTGAGCACTGACTTCGTCTTCTGGGTGAGCAAGCTGTCGTTCAAGAGGAAAGCACAGCAAATACGCAAAAAGTCCCTGGAGCATGGTCTTGTCTCAGCTGATGTGCAGCCTCTGCTTCAAACCACACACGCTGAACCTGGAATCCGTATAGAAAACTTGATGAAGATCTACAGCAACAAGAAAGTGGCTGTCAATCAGCTCACAGTTACCTTCTACAAGAATCAGATTACTGCCTTTCTGGGGCACAATGGAGCCGGAAAGAGCACAACCATGAACATTCTGACTGGTATGTTTGAGCCAACTGATGGCACTGCATTCATCGATGGTGAAGACATCGGTCAAAACATGACTGAAATCCGCAAGAAGATCGGTTTTTGCCCGCAGCATGACATTATCTATCCAGATCTGACAGTAGCTGAACACATGACCTTCTATGGTGACCTCAGAGGGCTCCCACGCGATCAAGTGCAATTGTATGCCAATCAGATATTCACTGAGATGCAGATGGATTCTAGCAAGGACCAAACCACCTTGTCCAGACACCTCTCTGGTGGACAGAAACGAAAACTGTCCATTGCTGTTGCCTTTTTGGGTGACCCAACGACAATCATTCTTGATGAACCAACTTCTGCGATTGATCCATATTCTCGAAGAGCAATCTGGGACGTTATCCTGCGCTACCGGTCCAAGTCTACCCTTCTCATTTCGACCCATTACATGCAAGAGGCCGACCTGCTGGGTGATCGAATAGCAATCATAGATGAAGGAACACTGAAGTGCTTCGGAAGTCCCATGTACCTGAAGTCAAAGTTCGGCTCAGGTTCGTTCCTCAAGGTGGCACATGAGCAGCCAATTGATGCACCTGGTCTTGAGCTGAAGCTCAAAGAGTTTGTTCCTGTCACACTTGTCACAAAGAGTGCAAATGAGTCCAGCTATTCTATTCCTCTCGATTCAGTTCGGTCTCAGGAGATGATCAATGCACTGCAGTATGTGGAAAATCACAATGATGATTGGGGAATAACCTCGTTTGGAATATCTGAGTCAACCATGGAGCAGGTATTCTTCAGCGTTACATCTGAAGCGTTGGCTCATGGAAGTGGTGGAGCAATTCCAGAACTGGTTGACTATGACAGCCCGTTGCTGAAAGTCCAGAAAACAAACAAAACTGGCGGAGCACTATTGTTGATGCAGTTTTGGGCCACTTGGGTCAAACGCTGGGACTTGATCAAACGCAGCAAGGCTGCTTTTGTCTTCCAGATTTTGCTGCCTCTTGCATTCAGTGGGCTAATGCTGTTCTTTTCGACGATCATCTCAGAAAAAGCGAAAACTACTGAGGAACTGCTAATGCACCCATGGACGTTGAAGCACAATAATACTCTAGTTTTGTTCTCTGGGCAGAATTCAAACTTTCTGAAAAGTTTGCTTTCCTATGGCCTTAGCAGCAGCTGCGCCAATCCTAATCTTACTACAGTTATGGAGAGATGCCAGGATGGAAACTATAGCATGCCAGAGTCGATACCTGTACACGATAATGAAACACTTCACTGCAAATGCAATTTTTGTCCGGCCGAGGCTGCTGGTCCTGCTGCTCCACATGTGATCATTGCCTCCAAAGATCAGTTGTTAAATGTACGTGGACGAAATCTAACAAACTACCTGCTGAAAACAAACGAGACTGGATTCGTTGGCGGTATTGAAGTGGGAAACAAGCTACCTTTGTTTGATAAACGCCGTCTTGACAAGGAAGTTATGGACTTCTATGAAAAAGATGACAGTAGTCTATTTGGATTTGACTATTATGAAGAAGAAGAAAATACCAACTCTACAACAACAACATCGACAACAACAAAGCCTGGACAAGAAATTCCATCTGAACTTTACATGTTGATCAACTTGCTTCTAGACCCGCTAGAAAGAATGTCCGCCTATTCCAAGGAGGCACATACTCTCTGGGTGTTTGTTGACATTCCATACAATGAAGGAGCTCCTTTTGCTCGTTCGTCAAAGAACTTGAAGATTCCTTTTCTGAATTCGTACAGCAATGCATTGCTGCGCTCTTTCGTCTCTGAAGAATCCAACCCTAGAGATTTTGGAATTACAATGCACAGTGAAGAAGTGAATTTTGGTGGTGCAGGAAGCATGACTGCAGAGGAAAAAGTGTTCAAACCAACTCCTGGTCTAATCTTAGCCATGTTCACTGCGTTGGCTCTCATGATGCCGATTTTCAGTGTTCTTGTTGTGATTGTGAATGAGAATTCAGCTGGAAACAAACAACTCCAGGTCACCATGGGTCTCAGCGTGGCCATCTATTGGCTTGCCAACAGCGTCTGGGATATTGTTCTCTTCATTGTCAGTCTAGCTATCATGATAGGCTTCATGCAAGCATTTCCTGATACGTTTAACCAGGAAATGGTGCCTTACATAATAATAGCCATTTTCTATGGACTTAGCATGACCTTGATGAGCTACTGGCTTTCGTTTGTGTTCAAGAATGCACGCAATTGCATAACAGCCATAGGCAATATCGCACCATTTTTTTCTTTTGCCGCTTTCGTTCTAATGCTCTTCAAGAGGGAAGATTGGTATGAGGGTGTAAACGACAAACTACTCCTGTTTCCTCCCTACTTTGTCACTGAAGCTATTGTAATTCTTGACTACAACCAGAAGTTTCCCATCCCAAGAGAAATCTACAGTTGGGATATGCTTGGCCGTCGCTTTGCCACTTGTACTTTCTTCATGGTTCTCATGGTTCTGCTAATTCTCTTTTGCGAGTTGGGTGTTTTTGGATTCATCCGCGAGCTTTTCGCAGCTAGGGTCAACTTCATGCAGGACCCTAATCAGGTTAAGGACTTTGATGTGGCATCCGAAGAAACTCTTATTCAGCAGGGCTCACCCACCAAGAGAAGTAATAATGCGCTAGTGGCTAAGGAAGTTTACAAGTACTTCCCTAGCAATAAGGTCATGGCAGTTGGTGGTGTGACATTTGGAGTGAGAAAAGGAGAATGTTTTGGACTGCTTGGAATCAATGGTGCTGGCAAGACAACCCTGTTCAAGTTGATGGCTGGTTTTCTGAAGCCCAGTAAAGGAACAGCTGAGATTCTAGACATCAGTCTTCAGAAGAATGCTGCCAAAGCCTATAAGCACGTTGGCTACTGCCCTCAAGATGACGTTCTGTTTGAGCGACTCACTCCTGCTGAGCACCTCAATCTTTATGGCAGGATCAAAGGAGTTCCTTCGCCCCAGCGAGCGGATATGGTTGAGCAACTGATCAAAGATTCTGGCTTGACCCCTCACCGCACCAAGAATGCCAATCAACTGTCTGGGGGAAATAAACGCAAGCTCAATTTCGCCATTTCCGTCATGGACTTCCCTAAAGTGATCTTTTTGGATGAGATGACTACTGGGCTCGATCCAGAAGCCAGAAGGGCCACCTGGAACTTGCTGCTCTTGGCCGTCCATCAAGGCAGTGCCGCCATCATAACTTCGCACTCAATGGAAGAATGCGAAGCTCTTTGTCATAGACTGGTCATAATGGTCAATGGGAAATTCAAGTGTTTGGGAGGTGTTCAGCATCTGAAGGACAAATATGGCAACAACTACACTCTCAAACTAAGACTTGGAGCTCAAAATGACCCCCAGCAGTTGTTTGCAGAACTGTCGCAGGTTTTTAGTGACGCTCAGTTGGTCGAAACTCATTTAGGTTTCTTAGAAGCTGTCATTCCAGCAGCAAATTTGAAATTGTCTATTCTATTTGAAACGATTCATCGTCTGAAGGATGCTTTCGCTATAGAGGAGTTTTCCGTCTCTCAAACTACCTTAGAACACGTGTTCGTTAATATGGTGAAAGAACAAATCTAGGTCGGTGTTCGATTAGCTTTAGTGTTGTGTTGTACAGCTCTGACTGGTCTGCCTACTTACAGCATGGCTTTATTTCAGTTTCATTCCTTGAACGAATCTCTATAGATTTCTATTTTTGCTGTGCAGTTTTAGAGGGCCATTCTGTCCTATTATGTTTGTTTGAATTGTCAAGCTTTGCAGCAGTCTAAGAGCCACTGTAGTTTTGCTTTTTTTCGCGATGTCCAAATACGTGCGATCCATCTTTTAGACCTGCGGCAAGCTTCAATGTTCTCACAAACATAATAAATTTTCTGCTTCACTGGTGTCGTGTGTGTCTCCAGATTTTAAGACTGTCAGCTAATAAAAATCAATTTGTACCAGGGTGGTGCGAGTGTAATAACAATAGAGAATGCTGTGTGCCGAGCACTTGAGGTGTCTGCCGAGTCAAGAGCGGATTGTCACCTCTTCTGGCGTCGTCAGATCAAACGAGCTGGCACCTTCCGCGCCAAATGGCTCGCTGCTTTCTCGTTTTCTTCTCCGCCTTGTTGAACTTCTCTAATGGTTGTGTAGACTTCTTTTCACCTCCTAAACACCCCAGCGCACCTGTTTTGGGTAGAAACGTCAAGTTTGGAGACTTGATTCAGTACAGTGAGCATTCTCTATTTTCAAATCTGACAAAATACTGTATAAAAATTGACGTTTTATGACCCTCGGGCCCCGTAATCAGTCCGGATGAACTGAACTGCAACGATTTTGGTACTCAGTGTAAATGGAGAAATCTTAGAACTTTGGGAACCTTGGACAACATGGACTGGATGAGAGCCTTCGGCGAGCTCAACTTTTTTACTCTTTTTGCCTGCACTGGCAGAATAGGAATGCCAAGTAGGAAGCTAATGTTGGGGGCGCGGTTGTGTTTCACAAATGCCCAATTATCATTTCAGAGGAGCCGTTTGCGGTATTGGTCTCAAATTTTGTTAGAAATCGTAAGGACCATGGTGTGCTGGTAAGCGACCCTCTGCCGTGTCAAGTTGGAAATGCCAGATTGAAACTTAGGTACTGGTTTTTTATTATTCTACCGCCTTCAGAAACTTTCAGTTCCTACCTATAAGCTTATGCCTAAAAGGCAAAAAACAAATACTAACTCTAAGTGGTGTGTTCGGAAATACTCGTACCCATTTCTGATTAAGTCCGTACGTACGTTATTATTTTCAGATACTGGACAAGTCCTGGGGTGGATTTTATGGTTTGCGTCAAGCGCTTAGGTCAGCTATACCCCACTTTCGATTTTTGCACTGTCGGTCGATCTAAATTCGGACCAGCCACTACTCAGTTTGACATCCCCGGACCGATCCATACCCCCTTTGAGGTACAAAAAGCTTCTCTAACCTGATTTGACTCTAAAAGAGGTTTTCAGATTTTCATTCGCGCTGGAAACTTCGCATACGAGAGCCACGGCCTCAGAGGTGGCTACGCCGTTGTAGACGACATCCGCTATTTGGGCAGCTTCTGTTCTCGGCAGAAACCTAAGCCCCGTTTCTCGCTAACCATTGAGGACGTGCCGCTGGCAGACTGTAGTCTACAGTACTCCTACTGTATTCCTGAATTGTGCATTGACCCTCAACGACTGCCCATGAACCGATGGTGTCGAAAATGCGGGTTTTGCACCAAGTTTCTGCCTCCACAAAACCAGATGAATTCGAGTGAAAACGTGACTGAAGTTTCGAATTCGACTGCTGAAAACGAAAATGCTACAACTTCTGTGTCTCCTCCAAATAGTACAGTATCGACACCTCCTACCATAAAACCGACCATTCTTGAGTTGAAATGTCCGCACGGCTTTATGAAATGGAACGAAAAGTTTACGGCCCTTGGTATTCATGAGCCCACGAATCTTTGTTATAAGGTTATTAGTGGAAACTACTCTTGGGAAGAAGCCAAAAAGTCGTGCGCAGCAATTGGTGCAATTCTGCCCTCCTTTCGAAACAGAATGGAGGCCCTCCATTTCATGTCATTTGTAAGGTGCGTTTCTTAGATATTTTAAGCTATCAAAAGGATAAGCTCTACAATTTTTCAGACTGGCCATGTCTGAGTTAGAGGTTTGGATTGGTCTGAAAGATCGCAGCGAAGATGGCAAGCCAGAAGACGAATTTTGGGACGACGCATATCCATATTTGCACAAATCTAAAGAAAATCGGACGGAGAAGCCACGTTATCGCTGGGAAACAGTACAAAAGGGAGTGACTTTTACTGAAGGCTGCGCCAAAGCTAACAAGTGGAAGATGCAGTTCGGTTGGTCTCCGTGTCAGCGACAACTTAGAGTGGTCTGCCAGAGTCGACTGTCTCTTCTGCCGCTTTACTGGAACTTTCCCTTCAAGAAGTTTCTCAAAGCAACTCAGTTTAGGCTGTGACTGTTTTTAGTGGCTAGAAAAACTTTTATTTACACGGTTGTGCAGCTTAGACAAGTGAAGCTGGTTGGCGATCGATTGGTTAAATATTTTTATTACGAAAAAGTATGTTACGTACGTACGGTACAACAAGTAAACTACCGTCCAATCAAGCCAGGGACAGTTAAATTGGGGACCAATCTATCGCGACCAAATGAACGGCGACGAACTGGCAGGTAATCCTACTACGTACACACAGTATGCAAGAATGTATAGAAGACCAGATTATTTTCCGAGCAAGCCGTATTTGTACTTGTGTTGTCGGTCTCGATCGACGTCAAATGACACTCTGTTTCGGCTGCCGAAATCAAGAAAGTCGTCCTCGTTGCCTTCCTGGGTCCTCTGTTTCTTGATCTGTTGCTGCGTCTGCGTGTGACGTCGTTGCAACTCGGCGGCCCGTCTTTCGGCGCTGACCGAGCCTCCGAAATTCCAGACCACTCGGAACAACGGCAAACACACGTTGCCCATAGCTGTCCGGCACTAAAATAGACTTAGAAAGAACAAGCGTCAACACTGACAGGTCATAATTTCAGCCAAATAGCAAATGCTGATTATTTATAGCAGACTAAGGGGGGCAAAACTCTATGGGGGTACTGGTAAAGCTCAAGTGAATTAGCTAAACAGGAACAATTGACGTGGAATACGTATAATTGGACAGGTCCAGCAGAGAACAGACGGATTCGATGGCATCGGCCATTATAATATTCGGTATCCTAGCAATGAGATACCTATAAAATGAGGCTTCTGATGGATGCTATTAGAAGCAGCCACTAATTGAAACCAGCCGGCCGCGTTGTGCCAGACCCGTGCAAGTTCGGAGATAAGTGGTTTGTAAGACTTATGCATACGTAATCTTACGGTTAATTTGTGAAACACCTTTGACTTATTAACGAAAACGTTAGTCACTGCGCTTTTACGCATCGGGGAGGGCGGATCTGACTGCAGATGTAGATAAAGCTAAGCTGAAGTTGATAATCTGAAGTGTTGAAAAGTTGACCTCTAGTATTGTAGTAGTACCTCTAATTGCAGTCTTTAGAACGCATATGCATACAACGGAAACATTCGACAAATTTGTTATGCGATTTTTCGACAGCACAGTGTAACGACAACTCCTGCATTAACGGCAAAACTTGTCGCTTGCCGAACAACGTTGCGTGTGATCCTATCTTCATTTACCTCTGAAGAAATTTTGATTAGCACAATCTGTCACTTAACGCGTATATGGTTCCGGTACCAGGGCTAGTCGTACCATATAAAGTACAGCCACCATATATGGTACTCCATCTTCTGCCACTGTGGTGGTACCACACATGGTACCGGTACTATATAGGGTATCGTACCATCTATGGTGCCGGCACCAAATATAGTACCATCACCATATATGGTACCGGTACCCATGGCCATTGGTTGGGACACCATATATGCTTCTGGTACCATATACATTGTATGGTGGCAGTACCATGTATAGGGGCTATAAACGATGTCGTCCCAAAATCCCGATTTTTTGGACCCCCCTCCCCCAAAATCACCTGGCCTTACCCCCTCCGATAAAAATGCAGTACATCCAGTACTGTCATGTTCTCTTGTTACATACATCGTAATCAATTGAAACAATCCCTACTAACCACTCAGGGAACCTTTCCTATATTTAGAACCTTTGCCTGAATGTACAAAAATTGAAAATAACACAATCAAAGTTCCCAAAAATTCTGAAAAAAAGCGACCTCGTTTTTAGCTAACCCCCTCCCCCTCCTGGTGCGTCGTCTATCGTCGCATTTCAGCCGACCCCCTCCCCCCTCCGGAACGACGTCGTTTATGGACGGCCCCATATTATGGTATTATTGTGGTATTATGGTATTGTGGTATTACCGCTACCTTAAATGGTGCCACTAGCCTAGGTACCGGTACCATATACGGTGCCAGTGCCAAAAACGGCGTTATGTGCCAGACTGCAGTAATAATTTTCTATTTAATTGCATCTCTTCAACTGCAATCAGCCAGAAGATTCAGTGTAATTGGTCGCTTCACTGATTGACTCTCTTGAATTACATAAGCCGTAATTATAAGTACGACTGTACATGCGTGCAGCAACTGTGCATCGCTCATAAGAGCACCTGACCTGATTATCGTATTTACTCCCGAGTCAGTAGTCGAGGTGCTTTCGGCTGGGTGGACAGGTGACCTTGACGTTGGTTTAGCCATCTTCAGTCACACGCAGGTTCTAAGTACTGTTATTTTAATAGTGAAATTTTATTTTAATTTAATATTAATATAATAGAACTAGTCGATTTTAATTTTAATTTAATATTAATATAATAGTCCCCTGTTAGTTTTAATTTAGATTTAATATTAATACTATTAAATAACAATTTTAATAGTATTTTAATAGCATTTTAATAGTAGATTCTAAAATGAACTTAAAAAGTTTTGGACACACTTTAGCGAATTGGTGAAACAACATCGTTGGTTTGAAATTGCTAGTGTAAGTTGAAAATTTAATCAGAGATCCAACTTAGAAGCATTTTTCTCTGTAAATTCATGACCATTCTTTTTAAAATGACTTTGTCTGAACATGGTTTTAAGCATACATGTAACAGAGGAGTTTGGGGGTCTGCCGCCAGACCCCCCGGATGGGGACCCCTCCCTCGAGACGACTGTTCCGTTCCGACCCCATTCCGATTTTTCTGGCAAGTAATTTTTTGAGCAAATTTTTGCGATTTTCTGCAATTTCAGACATAAAAATTGCCAAAATCGCCTGTAAGACAGCACTTTTCAGCTGTATTTCAGCCCAAATTAGCGGTTCTTGACGAAAAATTGCGATTTTTTACGCTTTTTGAGCGTTTTTTAGTGCCCAACCAACCCCCTCCCAAAATTTCGGCTCAGACCCCTCCGGCCGGCGCCAGACCCACCACACCAACCCCTTCCCCCTTCCGCAGATAACCTGTTAAGATATTCGAACAGAACATAGGCATTAAAATTTGAAAGAAAATATTGATGCATAGTTATAGAGACTTTTTGACTGCTACATAGGTTATAGAGTAGATTAAGAGTCGGTCTCTGAACCGATCGAGTCTCAGTATTCAGACCCCAAATTTGAAACTTTAGGCTAGAGAGCTGTAAGTTGGTACACTAATACATACTTATGAGTTGTCTTTCGGCCCCAAAGGATTAGTGGATTTGACGCTCCAATCCCGAGATACAGCCTTCTGAAAATCGGCCTGCTTAACTATGGGACCAAAATTTCAAACTCGAATTTCTAACCTACCAGCTGGAGTTTGAAGATAAAAATTTGGATTTTTGCGTAACTTTTGGAGTACTTTAAGAATCTGCAGTCCAATTTTGTGTTAGAAGAAAAAACATTTTTTTCGACCTCTTTGGTGGGCCATAACTCGGCTGGAATCCCCCCTAGAGGCGCTTTTTTATTTCATAACTTTGTAGTGCTTTTTATAAGCTTCATTTTGGTATAGAATATGGTACGATTGCTGGTGGCCAATCCAGTGAAAATTGGCCTCAAATGTCACGAACTCGAAAAATTCGCATGTTTCACTATAGACATAATTTTCCAAAGCGAATTTCTGACTTAATGAACGGAGTTGAGCTGTGAAAATTTGGGTTTCCAGAGTAGGTTCAGTGTGCTTTCGGAATATTTAGTGGATTTAGAATTTCGATGAAAAAATTTTTTTCGATCTCTTTGGCGGGCCATAACTCGGCTGGAACCCCCCTAGAGGCGCTTTTTATATCATAACTTTGTAGCGCTTTTTATAAGCTCCATTTTGGTATAGAATATGGTACGATTTCTGGTGGCCAATCCAGTGAAAATTGGCCTCAAATGTTGAGAACTCGAAAAATTCCCTCATTTGGAAGGCCAAATTTTGATGAGTTCTCAACAGTTGAGGCCAATTTTCACTGGATTGGCCACCAGCAATCGTACCATATTCTATACCAAAATGGAGCTTATAAAAAGCGCTACAAAGTTATGAAATAAAAAAGCGCATCTAGGGGGGATTCCAGCCGAGTTATGGCCCGCCAAAGAGGTCAAAAAAAATTTTTTTCCTCGAAATTCTAAATCCACTAAATATTCCGAAAGCACACTGAAAGTACTCTGGAAACCCAAATTTTCACAGCTCAACTCCGTTCATTAAGTCAGAAATTCGATTTGGAAAATTATGTCTATAGTGAAACATGCGAATTTTTCGAGTTCGTGACATTTGAGGCCAATTTCCACTGGATTGGCCACCAGCAATCGTACCATATTCTATACCAAAATGAAGCTTATAAAAAGCACTACAAAGTTATGAAATAAAAAAGCGCCTCTAGGGGGGGTTGCAGCCGAGTTATGGCCCACCAAAGAGGTCGAAAAAAAATTTTTTTCTTCCAAAACAAAATTGGACTGCAGATTCTTAAAGTACTCCAAAAGTTACGCAAAAAACCAAATTTTTATCTTCAAACTCCAGCTGGTAGGTTAGAAATTCGAGTTTGAAATTTTGGTCCCATAGTTAAGCAGGCCGATTTTCAGAAGGCTGTATCTCGGGATTGGAGCGTCAAATCCACTAATCCTTTGGGGCCGAACGACAACTCATAAGTATGTATTAGTGTACCAACTTACAGCTCTCTAGCCCAAAGTTTCAATTTTGGGGTCTGAATAGGGCAAAGGGCCAAGACTCGATCAGTTCAGAGACTGACTCTTAAGGTCTTTTTGTCATTCATGCCTATTACTGAGAAAAGTTCCACAGTTTCCAAGATTCGAGATTCAGAGGGCTGTCAGACACCTTCAATTTTTATCATTTTCTCAGGTAAAATTCTGATTTAAATTCTAGTATTGTAGGTAACCCCTTCATTGTCAAACAAGGTCAAACTATTAAAATGCTATTAAAATACTATTAAAAATAAATTTTAATATTCAGCCCCTCTTTGTATTTTTAATTTAATTTAATATAATAGTAGGCCCTCTATTTTAATATTAATATAGATTTTATACTATTAAAATGGCACTATTAATAATAGTTTTATTTTAATATTAATATATTAAAATAACAGTAGTTCTAAGTCCTAATAGAACGTATGAGAAACTTTTAATACAAGTAAACAGTTTTCAACATTATTATATTCAGTGATAGATGTATTTTGTAATTTTGTAGCCGCTAACAGATGAGTCAGAACGACACCACCAGCGAAGAGCGACAGCACTTTATCCGAACCTGTGTCATATTTATGGTAATAGGCTTTCCCATTTTCTGTAGCAATGCGCTCTTGTTCCTGACAATACTGCGACACCAGGCCCTCAGACATCGTAAAGAGTTCATCTTGATTGGCACTCTGGCTTTTGTAGACTCTCAAACCTACGGAGCCATTATTGTCATGACAGGTAGCTCAAAACTGACCTCAGAAAGAGAATTTACTGAGCTGAGCTTTCAGGAGTCTACCGACTGTGGTTGCTGCTGACAGGCCTCAGTACAGAGTCAGTCAGTCGGTTCAGTTGTTTCACCACAGTGCACATGGGTCTGTTCTACTTATTCTACAACCTAGGTTGCATGATGTTGGTGGTTCTGTCTATCGATCGGTTCCTCTGTGTCCGTTTGGCTTTGCGCTATCTCAAATGGACTGCTAACTATGCCAAATGCATGGTAGCAGTGCCCACTGCTATAGCTCTGTTAGAGTGGTGCGTATTAGGCTACAGGTCGTTCATGAGTGAGATCAAAGTGGCCCGGTTGTGTTTGGTGGACGCGGCCCTGCTGCCCCAGGATTACGCTTACTACTTTGTCAAGTGTACAGCGTGTGTCCTGTTGAGTCAGGTGCTGTACATCGGTGTGCTGATCAGTTACAAAAGTCAGAGTAGCAATGATGGTAGCGAGCAGAACGCGGCAAAGCTGTACTGGCAGAGAAGACTGACCAAATCGGTGAGTATCAGTTGTTTGTGCACTTTCATCTTTCATGTGCTGCCACTGTTTGGTGTCAACGGACTGACTGCCTGGCCTCAATTGTATCGCTTGTTGATAGGCTACATGTACCTGATCAACTCTCTCAACCCTCTTTTCAATCTGATCATTTACACTACTAAACAAAAGGACATTCGCAAAGGATTCTGGGCTTTGTTTGCCTGCAAAACACTGCCGGGCAATTTGAGTTTGTGGCATTCTTAGGACTATTGAACAGACACTACATTCTTGTCCAGTCGCCGAAATCTGCTTGTCCAACCCAGCGTAGGCCTGCTCTAAGTCTATGCGCCCTGGGCGAAACCTCTGGACCCTACTGTGCCTGACAGCGAAAAACCATCTCCCCACCCGACCTGGACCTGTACATGTATGCCTAGCAGCTGTGTATCAATTAATGTGTATTCTTTATTGTATTATTATTTTTTATTATTTCTTCCTGTCTTTGTTGTACTATTACGTGAAGGCTTGGAAGTAAACTTTACTTGCATACTTGCTTTGCTAAAAACTGAGGCTAATACATAGGTACAGGTTTGTCAGGATGAGGACGTTCGAGAGTACAACAGCAACATATATGTGGAAAATCTTCAGGTGTGACTGGGCATACCAAATACAAGTGTCTGCAAATGGAAGGACAGGGAGGCTCGTGGTTTTTCTTACATGGACAACAGCAATGCAACGGTTGCCTCTCACAAAATAAATCGTCTTTTAATCGCGCGAACATTAGCGGGCACAGTCGTTTGCGATATTTTGAGTCTGAATCTGAATAGCACAGACCATTGACACCAAGCTAAAACAGTGCTCAGCTACTATTAGAACCGAGATTGGCCTACGTTACAGCCACTGAAGTCAGCAAGATTGTTGCAGCCAAGACGCTGATCGGGAATCTAGCAGACATTTTCAGTTTTGCAGAACGCTAAGCCACCGAGCGACAGGAAAGATCAACAAGTCGTACAATCTATACCTCTTTGCGGCCCGGCACAATTTTCACAGAGCTATAGGCCATAAATATGTCATATAACTTATCAGCATAAGTTATGGCAAAGAATACATAACAACGGAGCAAGAATGCTCGACTCAAAGGCCGGCCGGCCTACCATGCGCTGCGCCAATATTTCAGGACTGGTTGCGAACGTTCGCAACCCCTTCTGAAATTTCAAGACTGGTTGAGAAATTCCCAATCAGTCCTGAAAAAAGGCAAGTAGCTTGTGACAGGCCAACATGATTTCAGAGAAATCATGCGCCGTCCAAAAGTTTTGCCTTTGAGGGCTAATCAGTAATTAAGTGGCGCCATTCTTGATGTAACCGCTTCCACGGGTGCCAGGACCGCCGTGACACACGAGATAGTGTAAACCACCCATGGCCAAGACGCGACAATTGTCGTCATGTGCTTGTTCGACCCAGCAATAGGAATCTGCTTTATCAACCAAGTGCTATGGAATCGCTCTTGTTCATTGCCAAAGTCTGTTTTAACTTTGAGCGTAAGTATCTCAGGAACTAAGCAGAGTATATTTATAAAATTTTCAGCAGTTTTTAAAGAATTTATCTATTGTATCTTTCATTTAAAAAAGGATTCATTCGAATCGGTTGAGAGTTCAGGTTGCTGCAGCAAAAAGTCTGCTGGGTTGTTTTAATCACTGTTTGTTCCTTTAAATCAGTGTTTCAAATTTGATGGCAAATATCTCAGGTCAGGAACAAGCAGAGTATCTTAATCAAATTTGCACTAATCTGTCAATACTAATTTATTTGTCTTTCATTCAAAATATATTCATTGAAATCAGTTGAAATTTGGGGTTGCCACAGTAAAAATGTGCTCTGCTGGGTTGTTTTTTTTTGGCGGACCCTGTATGTTGTGTTATTATTTTTTTTATTTTTTCTTCCTTTCTTTGTTGTACTATTACGTGAAGGCTTGGAAGTAAACTTTACTTGCTTTGCTAGAAACTGAGGCTAATACATAGGCACGGGTTTGTCAGGATAAGGACGTTCAAAAGTACAACAGCAACATATACATATGTGGAAAATCCTCAGGTGGGACTGGACATACCAAATACAAGTGTCTGCAAATGGGAGGACAGGGAGGCTCGTACTTTTTCTTACATGGACAACAGCAATGCCACGGTTTCCTCTCACAGAATAAATCGTCTTTTAATCGCGGGCAGAGTCGTTTGTGATATTCTGAATCTGGATCCGAAACGCACAGACCATTGACACCAACCTAAAACAGTGCTCAGCTACTATTAGAAGCGAGATTGGCCTGCGTTACAGCCAGTGAAGTCAGAAAGATAGTTGCAACCAAGACGCTGATCCAGAATATATGAGACATTTTCAGTTTTGCAGAACGCTAAGCCACCAATCGACAGGAAAGATCAACAAATCGTACAATCTATATGGTTGCAAATGAGTAGACCTAGATAGAGCGGCCGTACCTTCAAAAACAAATCTCTTAGAGTGTTCGACAAGACGAACTGTGCTGATTCAGAATTCAAGTTGGTAGTAAGAAAGCACAGAAACATTTTCTGACTCAGCCGGTGCTTTTCTTTATGCGGATTGATTGGTAACCTACCCTCGCTTCCAATTCTTACGTATCTTCTAGGTGCAGTACAAAATTCAACGCAAGTACGATCTTGCATACTGTAAACAAGAAAGTTTAATTCAAGCACCACTATACTTATAGCCGCTATAGCGGAACCCGACATCCATGTACACTGTTTGTTTTCAATTTGAATGTTTGCCAAGCTTAACGAGTCTGTGCTTTTAGCAACGCAGCTCAGCCAACGTTTTATCTAGTCCGATACAAGTGCTCGTGATGGAAAACGTGAGCAGACACTTTCGAATCGGTGTTATGGACACGGGCTACCAGAACATGGTGATCGAATGCAGCTACACCAACTTTTCTCCCAGACCTGGCTGTACCTCACCCGGAATCGCAGCTGAGATTCTAGCCACCACCTTGAAATCACTGAATGCTTCTTACGATGCTGAGTTTATTGACAAACGAACGTCTGATAGTTTGTTGCTAGAAAACGGGTCTTGGACTGGCGTGCTAGGCATGATCCAAAAGGGTACACTTGATACAGTGGCCGATTTGTGGCTACAGACCAAGCTTCGACAAGAAATGTTCGATTTTTCCTACCCAATTTCGCAAACTAAGCCAGTATTTATTGGCAGAACTTTGAAGCCGAACGTTCTCACCAATGCAATGCTACCGTTTCGAGTCTTCGACCCTTGGGTTTGGCTGTGCGTTGGCGCAATTTTGACGCTCATCCGATTGTCGTTGATCTGTTCTCGCTTTTTCGACCACACCTACTTCTACGAAAAGTACAAGCGCAGAGCGGCCGCGCTACTCACTATCACTGCTTTTATTTTGGTGCTCTTCTCTAGCCTATATCGCGGCCGGTTGTTAATAGAACTGATCAAAGAGACCAAACCGCGCCTCTTCCGCGACTCCTGGCATTTGCTGGAACTGATACAGCAGAAACAGATTAGCATTGTAATTGTAAACAAAAGAAATTGGTTCTATCAGAACATTCGACATTCAGATGCCGATTATTTCAAGCTTCTGCGACAGGCAGTAGCAGTCAACCCTGTGGTATTTGAGAAAAACTGGACCAAATTAGTCCAAATGGTCAGCTCCGGTGAATATGTAGTGGCACAGGGCAGAGGTTCGGCTATTTCATGGTTGCTGGAGTCTTGCAATATTGAAGCTATCAGTGGTGACGCCCTGCCCGTTTATAGGAGAGGTTTTTTGTTTCAAAAATATTCGGCTAAATTGCCTTTGTTTGACAGCGGACTGGTCTACACCCAAAAGCACACTGAAATGGTATTGCAAAAGTACTGGTACAGCAAAAGAAGACGTTGCGACCAGGAATCGGAACAAACCGGTCTTCATGCTCTGTCAGTATTACAGCTTTGTGGAGTTTTTGGCCTCCTGGTGGCAGGTCTCATTGCCGGTTTACTTGTTTTGCTGCTAGAGCTTTATTGGAAGAAAGTAGTTGGACGGAAGCGAAGGAAGTATGTAGTGAATTCAGGTCGGCGGCGGTCCAGGAAGTACGTGCTAATCAGGGAAGCAGTCGAAGAGCTAGGCAGAATGTACGATGACGTGAATGTTTCTTTTTGTTGTCACAGAGTTCGACAACTTCTAGATGAGATTCAGCAACTTTCTGGCGTCAATTGAGTGATTAACAAGATTTTGCAAGTAATTTCTTTGTTTTATAGAAACCACCTACATACGTATACGAAAGTATATGGTAGAAAACAGATAGTAAAGCTTTGATAGGCTGGG
The DNA here is from genome assembly GCA_030248155.1 of Sabatieria punctata. Taxonomy (NCBI): domain Eukaryota; kingdom Metazoa; phylum Nematoda; class Chromadorea; order Araeolaimida; family Comesomatidae; genus Sabatieria; species Sabatieria punctata. The sequence goes on along the minus strand of JASANB010002017.1, from coordinate 7,316 downwards.
TAACGACAACATTACAAACATTACGGCTACCTACAACAACCAAAACATAAATCTTTGAAGAATTTATCAATCTTTCATTCAAAAAAGGATTCATTCAAATCGGTTGAGATTCATGGGGGCAAACGTAAAAAATCTGCTGGGTTGTTCTTTATCACTCTTGATCTGCCAATATCACTGTTTTGATTTTGAGAGCCAATAAAATAGCTCAGCAAAGCAACTAAGCAGGCTATCTTAATAACCGTTACATCAATCTTTCAAGAATTTATTTATCTTTCATATGAAAAAGGATTCATTCAAATCGGCTGAGATTTGCGGTTGCTACAGCGAAAACTTTGCTGGGTTGTTTTTATTGGCGGACCCTATACATATAGATATGGTTTTTAGTCAGCCTTCTTGGTAGGGCAAGAAGATCTCCGCGACTGGACATGTATGTAATGTGTCCTTTAATCCTAGGAATGCCACAAACTTAAATTGCCCTGTAGTGTTTTGCAGGCAAGCAAAGCCCAGAATCCTTTGCGAATTTCCTGTTGATTAGTAGTGTAAATGATCAGATTGAAAAGAGGGTTAAGAGAGTTAATCAGGTACATGTAACTTATCAACAAGCGATACAGTTGAGGCCAAGCAGTCAGTGCGTTGACACCGAACAGTTGCAGCACATGAAAGATGAAAGTGCACAAACAACTGATGCTCACCGATTTGGTCAGTCTTCTCTGCCAGTACAGCTTTGCCGCGTTCTGCTCGCTACCATCGTTGCTACTCTGCCTTTTGTAACTGATCAGCACACCGATGTACAGCACTTGACTCAACAAACAGGACACACGCTGTGCACTTGACAAAGAAGTAAGCGTAATCTTGGGGCAGCAGGGCCGCGGCCACCAAACACAACCGGGCCACTTTGGTCTCACTGGTGAACGACCTGTAGCCCAAAACGCACCACTCTAACAGAGCTATAGCAGTGGGCACTGCTACCATGCGCTTGGCATAGTTAGAGGTTAATTTGAGATAGCGGAAAGCCAAATGGACACTGAGGAACCGATCGATAGACAGAACCACAAACATCATGCAACCTAGGCTGTAGAATAAGTAGAACAGACTTATGTGCACTGCGGCAAAACAGCTGAAGCGACTGACTGAGTCTTGACTGAGGCCTGTCAACAGCAACCACAGACGGTGGATTCCTGAAAGCTCAGCTCAGTCAATACTCTTTCTGAGATCACTTACCTATCATGACAGCTATGGCTCCGTAGGTTTGAGAGTCTACGAAAGCCAGAGTGCCAATCAAGATGAACTCTTTACGTCGTCTGAGAGCCTGGTGTCGCAGTACTGTCAGGAACAAGAGCGCATTGCTGCAGAATATGGGAAAGCCTATTACCATAAATATTACATAGGTTCGGATAAAGTGCTGTCGCTCTTCGCTGATGGTGTCGTTCTGACCCATTTGTTAGCGGCTACAAAACTACACAATCCATATCATTGAATTTAACAACGTTGAAATTGTTGCTTATATTAAAAATTTGTCGCACGTTCTAGTACGAGTAGGACATGTAAGTGGCTGATGATGATGGCAAACATCGATTTCAAAATCATCTGTCCGTCCAGCTGAAAGCACCTCGATTGCTAATTCCGGAGTAAATAGGCGTCAGGCCACGTGGTCTTCGTAGGAATGCACAGTTGCTGTACGTACCTACGTGCGTCCGTCTTATAAATAGATTATACGGCATGCAATTCAACAGACTCAATCAGTGAAGCAACCAATCAGACTGAATCTTGTATTATTGACTGATTGCAGTATTAGAAATGCAATCAAAATGGAGAATTATTATGTTACCAATCAAAATGCTTTCAGGGGTAAATGAAAATATAAGAACAAAACTTTTCGTAGTTCGGCAAGCGTCAAGTTTGGCCGTTCGTTGCCGCAGGAGTTGTAGAACGAAGGATATGTATTGAAAAGAGTTTACTGATTATAATAAACAAAACAATGATTATACACACTAGACGAGTGAGTTACATATCTTTCATCACTCCCCTAGGACGTCGCGAGGCCCTCTTTTGGGCCTGATGACCATTGAAGAGGAACGGTTACTTGGAGACGAGTGAACATAGGGGTACATAGAAGTAGAGAACTTACGCACGAACTTACAGCTTACGCTATGCAATTCAATAGAGCCATCAGTGAACCTTCTGTCTATTTCATGAGAATGATGAATGAAGAGATGTAGTCAAAATGGAAAATTATTACCAATCAAATTGTTTTCAAGCGTAAATAAAGATTGTTAATCGCATCGGCACTCAAGCTACAACAGCTATGCTTTGTACATAAAAATAACATAATCTGCATGCACTGCAGCGACCTAAAAAGGCCAACACTGATCCTCACATTCTCTTATATAAGTTTCAAATTTGCCGCTGTTAACTTGCATCAAGGTGGTGTAAGCAGTGAGTTTGTTCAAATTAGTTTTTGAGCTCAACACATTGAAGATACCTTCGAAGCCTACATTTTTTCGTCCAAGTTGTACCATACATCTGTTTCCAGGGGTTCTGCGGTCATCAAGGTACAAAGGAGCCTTGCTAGGGTCGTAGTTAGTTTGGAGCAGGTACCATCCGCTGGGTTGACTCAAATTCAAATGTCTTTCTTCGACAACTTTCTCTCTTGCTCGCACAATAATTGCTCCCTGGCCTGTGCTATTGCCCCCAAGGATAAAGTAGGCCGGCGAGAGAATTTTCGTCTTTTTAAGAGCCAGTTTTTCTAAGTATCGACTCTTCCCGGACAAATCTCAACTTTTTGTCTCCGATTTGGCTAAAATTTTGTATTTTGGTTTAATTTGACCTAAAAAGACATTTTATCACCTTCCCGGCCATTTTTGAGAGGGTCACTTTTTCGACCCAACCTCAGCTTTCGGCTTATAACTCGGGAACGAATCAACGTAGAACGTTGGGGATTGCATATTTAGAATCAGAAGAGCATTCTCTTTCAAACCATACCCTACTCGACTAGATTTATAACAAAAAAATTTTTCCGAACCCCTTCCGGACCCTATTTGACCCCCCTACAACCCCCATTCCGATAATTTTATTTCATGGAAATGTAGCGCTATCTATTCGCTTTCGAACGCACAAAAAAAATCGAGAAAAAAAGGGGGCGCAAATTGAGTTTTTGGGCCTTGAAAGTTGAAAATCCGTGATATTTTATATAAATTTGCCTTTCAGCTGGTGTACACTGCAAAGAGCAGAACATGGTCAATTGTGGACCGATCTCCAAGATTTCTGTCATACATATTACACAGTATCTCTTGCATACATTGCACAATTCTGGACTTGCTTAATACTTTCTGACGCAAGTTAGCTTGCTTCTTGGTGTCATTTAAGAGTCAGTCTCTAATTCGGTCCAGTCTTGCCCCTTATCCCTATGTCAAGTTGAAAATCGAACTTTTGTGTAGAGAGCTGTGCTTTGGTGCACTAATAGACATCCATGAGTTATGTTAAAACTTCAAAGGGCTTATGGATTTGACGCTCCATTCCCAAGATATATGCCATCAAAAATCAGGCCACTAACTACATATGGGACCAAAACTTCCAACTCGGACTTCTTTCATACTATAATAAGAGTTGGGACTAAAAATTGGGGCTTTTAGATAACTTTTAGAGTAGATTAAAATATTTTGGTTCAAAACAATTTTTGAGCGAAAAATTTTATCGACCACATTTGGCGGGCCCTAGCACGTCTAGAACCACCTAGGCCGACTTTTTTTATTTCATAAATTTGTAGCACTATGAATTTGTTACAGTCTGGTGTAAACCGTATATGGCTATGGCCCGTTGTTTGTGAGAAATTCGCTTCCAAATACTCGAAAACATGCGAAGTTCTATAGTTTTGCGGCTTCAATGCCAGATTTCAACTCATCAGAGTTGGGACCTCAAAATTGGAGCTTTCAGGTTTTAGAGTAGATTTAGAATTTTTGGTCCAAAATAATTTTTGAACAAAAAATTTTCGACCACTAGCTGGCTGTAGCTCGTCTGCAACACCTCCAGGCTGTTTTTATTACATAATTTTGTAGCGCTATCAATTTGCTACAGTTTGGTGTAAACCATATACGGCTACCACCCATGGTTCGTAAGAAATGTCCATTAAATTAACTAAAACCATGTTTTGCATAGCAAAAAACAAGAGACTTCTGCATGAAATTTGGGCTTTCAGAAGCGAATTTCTCACAAACCACGGGCCATAGCTATATGTGGTTTACTCCAGACCGTAGGAAATTGATAGTGCTACAAATTTATGAAATAAAAAAGCCGGCCTAGGTGGTTCTAGACGTGCTAGGGCCCGCCAAATGTGGTCGATAAAATTTTTCGCTCAAAAATTGTTTTGAACCAAAATTTTTTAATCTACTCTAAAAGTTATTCAAAAGCCCCAATTTTTTAGTCCAAACTCTTATTATAGTATGAAAGAAGTCCGAGTTGGAAGTTTTGGTCCCATATGTAGTTAGTGGCCCTATTTTTGATGGCATATATCTTGGGAATGGAGCGTCAAATCCATAAACCCTTTGAAGTTTTAACATGACTCATGGATGTCTATTAGTGCACCAAAGCACAGCTCTCTACACAAAAGTTCGATTTTCAACTTGACATAGGGATAACGGGCAAGACTGGACCGAATTAGAGACTGACTCTTAAATGACACCAAGAAGCAAGCTAACTCGCGTCAGAAAGCATTAAGCAAGTCCAGAATTGTGCAATGTATGCAAGAGATACTGTGTAATATGTATGACAGAAATCTTGGAGATCGGTCCACAATTGACCATGTTCTGCTCTTTGCAGTGTACACCAGCTGAAAGGCAAATTTATATAAAATATCACCTATTTTCAACTTTCAAGGCCCAAAAACTCAATTTGCGCCCCCTTTTTTTTCTCGATTTTTTTTGTGCGTTCGAAAGCGAATAGATAGCGCTACATTTCCATGAAATAAAATTATCGGAATGGAGGTTGTAGGGGGGTCAAATAGGGTCCGGAAGGGGTTCGGAAAAAATTTTTTGTTAGAAATCTAGTCGAGTAGGGTATGGTTTGAAAGAGAACGCTCTTCTGATTCTAAATATGCAATCCCCAACGATCTACGTTGATTTGTTCCCGAGTTATAGCCCGAAAGCTGAGGTTGGGTCGAAAAAGTGACCCTCTCAAAAATGGCCGGGAAAGTGATAAAATGTCTTTTTAGGTCAAATTAAACCAAAACATAAAATTTTAGCCAAATCGGAGACAAAAAGTTGAGATTTGTCCGGAGGTTAAGGAGCAAAAGTCGATTCCTAGAAAAACTGGCTCTTAATAGTCTCATAAGCTTGTTCGTAGGTGTCGGAAAAGGTCAAAACGCGTCTTCCAAGCCAAATGGCAAATTCAGCTCCTCCAGATATGCCTAACAACCACTTTATTAGACCGACATAGCCACCGTCGATATCGAAACGTTCGTTTATGGTCAGAGTGAACTTTTCTGGTTTCATCGCAGTGAAAACGCCGGTATATCCTGCGAAATTTGTAGAGTAAAACAAAGTCTAAAAGAAAAATCAATAAATCTGTAATTGACGATTTACATTGTGCGTAACCTTTCCGTCCTTTTTCCACTCTAAATTGATTATTAGTTTTCGCAGTTTCTCAGTCAGTCTCCATTGATGTGTTTTTGGGTTCCAGCCCATAAATAGGCCGAAATCTAGGTTGCGAGCATGGTACAGTTGGTCGTTTGGGTCTTGAGCTATTATGGACGTGCATACGGAAAATAGTTCATAGAATACATTGTACAAAACGAATTCGCCAAGTGGGATTCCTGTGACGCTTGACAAACCCTGCAATATGCACATTTATAATAAGCAATATAATAATTATTATCAAAAAAAAACTAAACAAGATACCTTCAATTCATCTCGGTAGGGTTGCGATATTCTATCATTCCACGGCGCCATGTATTTGTCAACAATTTGTATCAATCTCCCGTGAAATATCGGAAAAGATAAGTTCTTAACCACATCTATAAGCTCTTGAATTTCATTCTTGTATGTTTTTCCAATCAGCTGCCACCTTAGGTATGGGTGTACATCCAGATCAATTGTGAACAAGGGAACGTTTTTAGCTATCGATTGATTGTAGAAACTTTCTTCTCCAACTATGCAGTGGTCCGAGTAGGGTTGAGGAGGTACCGTCGAAAGCACGGTCGTAAACAAAATCAACGTTAAAATTAAGTGCTGCATGTTTGTAGACCTTACGTACTCACTACTGCACTGGTGTGATTTAAGAGATAAGCTATCAGCATGCTTGTATCTTTTTGCTGCAGATTTCGATTACACGGCCAGCCAACTCTCTTTTTAGCCGAATATAACCTTTTCTATGGTCTACTACACTCCGTAACAGGGGTACGCCTCCACCCGACTTAGGCCACACCCTCAATCGCCACTCGAGACGATTATTCCGACATTTATGGCAAGTAATTTTTTCAACAAATTATTGCAATTGTATTAGATTCAGATCCTGAAATTGCTAAAATCGCCTCTAAAACAGCACTTTTAAAGCTGTATTTGAGTCAAAATTAGCCATTTTTGACGAATTTTAACTCAAAGTTGCGATTTTTTTTAGCATTTTCTGGTTCCCAACGCACCTTCTCAAGAATTTATAATTTGGGCTCAACAGACCGCCCCCGGCCGGCGCCAGACTCCCCAATGACCAGTGTCCCCCAACGACGGATTTGAATTTGTATTGAATTGAATTGAAAACGTTTATTCATATGAACAGGACGGTAAAACTGCTATTGCAGGATAGGCCCTTTGATAACGGATAACCTGTTGCATGTATGCTATACCAAGGGAATCTATTGGAAGCCCTGTTCGCTTACAATCCGTTACGGTTTTCAACGCGAATTTAATCAGTGGGTACGGTAGCATGACAATTTACGGTCTGACCGCGATGCAAGTAAAGGCTAACTGACGCGACGACGATGCCGTCTGGTGAATAATACAAGAAAACTTGCCCCTTGGTAGGAAGACTGTTCTCTATAGCTTAAGCCTAACCGTTGGTCTAAAGCTGAGCTAGAGCATGAACTAATGCTTAAATTAAATCCTGATTCTAACCCTGAGCGTGAAACAAAGCACAAGCGTAAATCTAAATCGGTAATTGCGCTGTGGGGTATTGCCCGAGTACGTGGAAACTTTTGCGGGCCGTAAATTTGTGTAATTTGCGGTCGCGTCTTACGGTAGTCAGAGTCACAATATTTTATGGAAAGCTTCCGACAATTACCGGGCTTCGATAGATTCCCACAGTATACACTCTAAACAAATTTGTTTTCG